>LOJH01001783.1:9231-37115 GCA_001685095.1 Ellobius talpinus
TGGGAACCAGTTCCTGTCACAGAGGACAGCCAGCTTTAGGTGGGAACCAGTTCCTGTCACAGAAGACAGCCAGCTTTAGGTGGGAACCAGTTCCCATCACAGGGGACAGCCAATTTTAGGTGGGAACCAGTTCCCGTCACGGGACAGCCAGCTTTAGGTGGGAACCAATTCCCGTCACAGAGGACAGCCAGCTTTAGGTGGGAACCAGTTCCTGTCACAGGGGACAGCCAGCTTTAGGTGGGAACCAGTTCCCATCACAGGGGACAGCCTGTTTTAGGTGGGAACCAGTTCCATTTGAACCAAATCTTTCTTGGGTGGATCAGGTCATTGTATTATTGGGGAGACCGCCTGTGCAGCCCAGACCAGTCAGTTTGGACCTCATGATTGTCCTGCAGAGTGATGGGAATCCTTAGAATATTCCTCTGCCTCCCAAGTGCCAGGATTGCAGGTGCACACCACCATTCTTGCTGATGGTGAGTGTCCATCCTCTCCTTTGTTTCCAGGTGGCCTGGAGCTGGGGGAGGCCAGGCTTTGGTACTGGCCAGTGAGGTGATATTGCTCAGAGAAAAAACTATAATTACTTCTGGCCAGTGGCTTCAGGCCGGAGCCACACTTATTATGGCTCCAAGTGCTGTCCTGGAGGAGCTAGTTTTCCTAGGAGACTAACTTCTATGACATTGTGTTCAGCATCCCCAGACTTCACTGTCCTGGGCTGGTGGGTTCCTGATTCATGTGTTGACACCCTAACCATATCCCTCAGGGTGGGAAACTGAGTCCTTGCATGTGTAATTGGGTAAGCTGAGGTCATTGATTAGAGGGCGTAGTCCAGTGAGAGTGATGGCCTTAAGAAGCAGACCCTGTTCAGGGAGGACTTGGCCTTAGTAGCCCTGTGTTTGGAAGCCGTCCTGGGAAACGGGATTCTCTTCAGAGGGTGCACGGCCCTCTCCACACCTTGATCTTGGACCTCTGACCCTAAGACTGAGAGAGAAATCCTGATGTTTAAACCACTTGGATAAATGTAGCCCAGGTGGGTCTTAAACACACTGTGTATTCCAGGCTGGCTTTGAACTCGCAGTAATTGTGCCCCAGCCTCCAGAGTGCTGGGGTTACAGGAGTGTGCCGTCATACTTGGTTTATCTTTGTAGTCTTTACGGGACAAGTTTAATTAGAAACGGAGCATCCATAAAACTGTTAGTAGCCTGGCTCGGTGTGGTGAGCCTTCCAGCCAAGCATGCAGGCCCTAAGTGGGAATGTTGCAGTCAGGTCGGGTGGCCAGAGGCAGTTCTGCTCTCCACACTGTGGCCCTCTAAGCTCTCTTAGCTCTGTCTTGTTTCTCTCCCCAGGACCGCTCCCTCCACTAGCAGATCTTTTCATCTTAGGCTGATTGTCACTCGCCCTCAGGTCACTTCCTCAGGCAGCCCACCTTCACCTAGTTTGGATGTTCTTCAGCAGTACCCTCTACTTGCCCATCACAGAATGCCGGTGTCTGTGTCAGGGTGTCAATCTGTCTTCCACCCAACAGTCAACTTCCTGGGGGCAGGGCTCTTGCCTGCATCATTCCTCAGATCCCCAAGGCATCGTCCAATGCCTGGCTGGAAGGTGTGCTTAGAAAGTGTCTGTTGAGGAGAGAAGGAGGATCAGCTAGCTTGTTTCTCAGAAGCCTCTTGCCACTCCCTAGATGGCAAGATAAGCTTCACCTCCCTAGCGGTACTAAGGACCTGGGAAGTGGTAGGATTACGTTAGGAGTGAAGGGCGCTGAGGTGGAGGTGCTGCAGAAATAGAGGAACAAACTGACACCTCTGCTGCAGGAATCACTGGGACACTTAGCTTAGCTCTTCAGTGCGTCATCCTCTTAGCCCGGACCAGCTGTCTTCCAGTCCCTGGGCTCCTGAGGTCCTTGTAGCTCCACATCACTGCCTGAGTCCCAATATTCTTACCTGCTAGAATCCTATGCCCCCTCTAGAGTCTGCCCCAGGTACCGAACACTCACACCAGGCTAGTTGTGCACACCACAGTAGGGTTCCAGCACCCTTTCTCAGGGCTCCTTCTTCCTGCCAATTCCCCATACAGAAACAGTCTCTATCCCATTTCCAGATGGATAGGCACATTATTACTTTGTGAAGAATGTTCTTGGAAGCCCCATAGACTTCTGCTTTGTCCTCAGTGGCCCATCCAATATGGAGAGGGTATGTGACGTAAAGGAGGGAACTTGTCCCCCAGTGGCTAGCGAACGTGTAAATGGGGCACAGCAGAACATTTTCTTGTGGCAGTGTTCATTCAACACTCATTATGCAATTGCCAGCTTCAGGCACAAGAGAAAGGGGTCAAGTCCTTCCCGCTTTTAATTGAGCTTTGTGAGCGGAGGAAGGAGCGGCTGTGGGAAAGGCAGTCTGAGTGGAACTGGGAAGGGACTGGGTTTTCCAGACACCATGCTGGTTTTTTGACCTCCTCTAGGCACAGCAAGCACAGTGTGTGCTCAGAGGATCTACCCGGGGTGGGGTGGGGGCACAGATCCAGCCAGAAGGAACAAAACCAAATGGCAGCCATATTCGTTTCCTGTGCTGCCTTACAAAGCACCCAGAGCTGGGTGGTTAAGACAACACAGACGATTCTGTCATTTCTGGAGGCTTGGCATGCAGGACCATGTTCTCTAGTGGCAGAACTTCTATCATCATCGCGGTTGGCAGTAGTCCTAGGCATCCTCAGCCTTCAGCATCACCTCATCTCTGTCTCATAGTCACGTGATCTCTTCCTCCGTGCATGTCCAGGTGTCCATAGATCACTCTTTTCTTGTAAAGACCCAGCACGTGAGACCAGCTTCACTGCAGCATTTCATCCTAACCCAGCCATGTCTGATAATCCTTGCTTCCACACAGGGCTGTATCCACAGAGGGCAGGGCTGGGACTCCACAGGTCAGCGCACGGTACTGTCCCTACTCCACACAGGGCCGGGACTCCACAGGTCAGCGCATGGTACTGTCCCTACTCCACACAGGTCCGGGACTCCACAGGGCAGCGCTGGTACTGTCCCTACTCCAAACGGCTGTATCCACAGAGGGCAGGGCTGTATCCACAGAGGGCAGCACACATAACCACTGTTGTCACTATTTTCTCTTGCTTCCCTAAAGTGCGAAACAATCCCACACCAGTTTGGATTCAAAGGGTTATTTATTTGAGGGGAAAAACTTACAGAACACCGTCCTACATGACAGCCAGGAAAGGAGTCTAGTCGCTGGAGCAAGAGAGAGCAAGCAGAGAGCTGCCGCTGCTTTTTAAAGACAAAGAGACCACGCCCCAGTGGGCTGGTATCTCAGCGGCTATTGGCTGAAGGAGCGGAAGGAGCTTCTGCAGCACTTCCTAGGCGTGGAAAGAGTGAATTTGGAAAATGTGTATCTGCATATGTTCAGATCTTGATATAGCCCTGGACTGTGTTTAGACGCTATTACATTGTAACACTGCCCCCATTGTTACAAGTGTGATATTTGTTTCTTTAATGCCATTGAACTGCTTGTCATTTTTAATATACTTATGGAATATTTCTGCTGTTATGGAATAAGGATGAAATTTCTCAAGATCAGCAGACTCCTCAAGGAAATGGAACAAAAAGATGGTTTTTGGCATCAAGCAACACATAAAGATCCTGGGTGGTGATATACAAGGCCGCCAACACTGAGGGTGTGAAAGCAAATTCCGTGAAAAAGCATGGCCATGGAAAGTTTGTGTGTAGAGTTGGAAGATCCCTTTGAGAGGCTGTACACCCCAAGAGCATGGGCTGGATCCTCTGTGATCCCCTTTGAGAGGCTGTACTTCACAAGAGTGTGGGCGTGATCCTCTGTGGATAAGAAACCCAAGCCTGTCCTAGGCTGCTGGGCATGCTCGGAACCTCCTGAAGGCTTTAGAAAACGTTGTGTGTATCCAGAGGCAGCCTGACCCACAGCCCCATAGAGGCTTCTCTTTAGCTGTTTTGTTCTTTTCTCTGGAGACATTTATATGGAAATGTGACCTTTGCTTCCTCATAGAGCCATCTTCCTGGGATTAATTCCACTATTGAAATCATAATAAGCTTTCGGGACATCTTGACTTCAATATAGTGTTAGATGTCCCAGATGGGGAAGATCGTATAAGCTTTTTGTGTGCCGTGTGTGAAGAAGGTAGCATCTGTGGTTGGAGGTGTTCAGTTCAGAGCCCACTGGAAATGGATGTGGTTGTCTTATGCCATTCATGACCACCAGTGTTGAACTTAATTCTCTCGAAGGAGGCAAACAAGTTGGATTTTCTTCTAAGGCATCTCCCTTGTGATGGATGGCTCCTGAGAGCAGAGCCAACTTGCACATTCCCATGAGCCTTTTGGTTCTGGCGTGCCTTAGAGGTGCTTGCGTGAGGAGTCTCATTCTGGACTTGTTGTTGCCTGCCTGTTCTGGCTAAGGCTTGGAGTTCCTGCTGGAGGCCACATCCACTCCGGGAAATGTGAAAGACATGTTCCCAGGAACTCCAGTGGCAATGTTGGTGATGTTGTCATGGGTCTACCATGCAGGTCTCTGCCATGGCTTCTTCCTCTGGTCACTGTCCAGAGCAGAGTCCATGGGAAGGTTGAGCCCAGAAATGGCAGGAGCGACTCAAAAATACAGAGCTCCTCTCTTCAGACTGGCCAAGGAGAAACCCACCCTAGTGGAATTGTTGGGAACAGTCCATGTTCCTGGTTGCTAAACAAGTTTCTGAATGAGATCCATGGTATCAACATCTCCTATACCTAATAGTGAGGAACACCCAGAGTGCACCTTCAGTTCATAGAACAATACAGCCCTTTTCCTGCTGGGCGCCTTTATGGGCGAAATGCTAGACAGAAGACTTGGATTGCAGTTGGCACTGATCGTCTCTCGTTTTCTTCTTCTATTAAATATGTCCAAACAGATTTGGTGTGTGGGAAAGAGAGACGGAACTAGTAATGAGGAAGGTGCCGCAGTAGTAAGACCATTGAGTTTGGTCAACGCCCTCTTTCCTCTGTGTTTCAGGGTCGCTGGTGTTGAGTGACTGGGGGTGTGGGGAGCAAGGGTCAAGGCGGAGCAGAGTGGAGGGTGGAGCTTCTGTGGCTCCAGCAGTTCTGATGGTGGTAGTGTGTGATCCGCCACTCTCACGGTGACCTGCAGGCAGGACTAGAAAGCTACTGTGGAATACATAGGTAAAGGCAGGCTCGTTGGTGTCTAGGAGGCCATGGGTGCCCAGCTAAGTGCCTGAAGGCAGGTCTTATACAAAGTTAGGGAGATGAATTCACGGCCAGGAAGAGCTCAGGTTCATATCTGGGGCTGCCATACCTGCTCACCTTCAGTGAGTCCTTCACTAGTTGTGCCTTACTGGCTCCAGCATTTAGTTCCTGGCACATAATCGTTCAGTCACTATTGTGTCAATGCAAGTAAATGTGCACAGACACACCATGTTGGAAGTTATCTCTGGATTCATGTGTAACAGTCCAGCAGGTGTGATGTATTTGACTCAGACCCACTCAGGTGTGACACTCTTGGCCCTCTCCCTGTTTACACTGGGTCTGATAGCTAATGAGCTCTGTGTGTTACGGCATTTGAGCCACGTGTTCGCTCTTTCAGCTGCCTCCAGCTTTGCCTTTCTTCCTCTTAGCACTGAGGTCTGGAGAGATTCTAAATGCAACTCCACCCAAGAAGCCTATCTACACTGAAGATGAATCCTATTTAACATGCATCGGGTCTGCCAGGCAATGCCCCAAGGGTTTTTCTACTACAAACTCATTTTCTTTTTCCAACTTCCCAATAAGATCATTACTAATTTTACGCCATTTTACTCATTTGTTCATTCATTCATTAATTCACTCACTTATGTTTTGTTTCTTCAGACAGGATCCTGTGTAGCCCATATTAGTCTCCATTTGTTGTATAGTCAAGGCTGGGCTTGGATGCCGGATCCTCATGCCTCTGCCTCCCAAGTACTGAGAAAACAGGTATGTGCTTCCATGCCCAACTCAGTACCATTTTTTAGATGGGGAAATCAAGGATCAAAAGAGAGACAAGGTAACAAGGCTGGTATCAGGAGCTGGGAGCATTGCCTTGATCCTCTTTGTCCCTACAAATAGGAACCATTATAGGGCCAATGGAGAGCTACAGTCCTAGGTCTCCTTGATGGGTGCTTAGGTGCTTCTCTGCATCCAGACTGTGTCAGACACATTAGGTATACATCTGTAGAGAAACAGCCCGGTGCTGACCCCTTAGTCTTGCCCTCTAGGAGAGGAGACAAGTGACTAGGAGCCTGGCTCCCCCAGTGTGCTCCACTCACCGGGCGGTGGGGTGACTTCCCAATTAGGTTTTAAAGACTCAGTGGGAGTTTGCCAAGTATGCCTAAGCAGGACATCACAGACTGAAGAAATAGCATGTAAAGACACAGGATTAAACTGGCTTTTTCAGTAGGTGAAGCACTGCAAGTACTCAGCATGCAGACATGGTAAGACTCATGGGAAAAACTGTGTCACCTCCATTGGCGCGGCAGGGCCAGCAGTGTGGGCTGACTTCATCCCAGGGCTGTGGGCAATTTAACATCACAGTTTCAAAACAAGGTTAAGATCTCCAAACCCTGAGTCACTCAGTAGTGCTGTTTTCCCTGCTTGTGACATTGTAATACTGAAGGAAATTTGAAAAGTAAATAACTCCATATGTGAACTGTATTGACCTCGTGCCAAAAAGAATGATTTTTATTTTCTTCCCCTCATTTCTTTATTTTTCTTTTCACGAGCAATTCCCCTTGGCAAAAGTTATTCTCAGATGGCAGGATAAGTGCTTTGAGGGGTTTTGTTTTTGTTTTCAATGTTTTTTCAAGTGGCTTTGATTGCATAAGAACACCGTGTAGAATCACTCCAGTAGATTCTTTATAGCAGGGATGGTGGCTAAGACTGATTATATAATTGTTCCCTCAGTCTATTCTCAGAACCTAACATGTTGCCAGAATATGAAAAGCTAACGATGGTAATGGATCTGAACATCTTTCCAACTCACGGTTCTGGGCACGGTTGCCCTCACATTGTTTACTGTGGGGCAGAAATCAGTAGTCCTGATGTGGTGTTGACCATGCCTGCTCTGGCCACCCAAGATTCAGTGCGGTCTGCTCCGCCTTGTCTGCACAGCTCACGTCCCCAGCAGCACCTCTCACGTATGGCTGGTCTCGCACGTGCTAATATTTGGGTGGGGAAAGGCAGCAAATTTCTGCTGTGCTGAGTCTTGTGTTTTGCAAGAAGAGCAGAAATGCCATCTGTTGGAGGAGGTGCGGGAGTGTGCAAAAGCTGCTGTGAATTCCATGAATGCTTAATTTGCTCTAGAACTTATTTTAAGTTTGTTTTGTTTTTTTTAATTTGGAGTCTTTGCATTTAGTTAGTTGTTTGTTTTTTTGTTTTTTGTTTTTACTTTTTAGAATAGTCCTTATCAGTGGCAGAAGATCCTTCTGTAGTATATTTTCCGTGCTGCCGTACCGAGACAGTACCCAAGCCGGGTATGTATATGCATGCATGATTTACAGTTCTCTGGGTGAAAAGCTCAGACACCAATGTGCACAATGTGACTTGCCTTTCTCTGTTCTGAATTTGCCTAGATTTAATGTTACAAATTCAGTGTCTGATTTTCGGGGTATGTTCTACTTTCTTTTCAGCCAGAAAACTTCCTTGGTTTTGTGTGTGTGTGTGTGTGCGCGCGCGCGCTCATGAATGCAACTTCCCCATCATCTGCCTATTTCTAAATGTCCATTTTATCACCTCGTCCATTACTATAAACCAAGAAAAATATGAGGTTCACCGTATGCCACTGGGTCACTCTGACTGTTGGAAAAGGTAGGTTGGGTGAGGGCTCAATCCTGTGACTGGACTACATCTTGTGTCTTGGCTTTGGTTTGGAGCGGGACTGCCACCGCAGGGCAAACATGTCACAGCAAAGTGGCAGATGTGCATAACTGGAGTCTGGCGAGAGAAAAGCTCCCCTCGCTGGATTAACCCACCCTGCCTCTGACTCTGAGCAGAAAGCAATGGTAGGGGGTCTGGACTTGCACAATTACCTTCTCGCCACCACCTGCAGCCTTTGGTTCCTCCCTTGTCTCTAGACTCAGCCCTACTCTAGCACCTGTCATGGGGGCTGCTGGTATTTGGGGAGGGCAGTGTGCCACCTGTGTCAGGCGCATTGCTGGGTGCTGACTCCAGCCTTTGTTCACTAGGGACTGGAGCTGCCCTCTAGTCATTGAGACAACAGACACTGTAGAATCACAGCCCTTGGGGACAATGTGGCCCTGCTGCTATTTCACCACTTACCCACCCTGCACTAGTCCCACAAGCTGTCCCAAGGCTCTGCTGCTGGCCTTGAACTCTCCTCCCTGTGGGTTAAGCACTTAGCCTGATAAACTTGCCTGGTCCTTACGAGGACTCTATGTGATTACGACAAGAGCATCTACTGGTTACATAAATGACTTACAGAGCCCACCAAGTGTCGACCTTTTTTACTTCTACACCCTTAGAACAACCTTGCAAAGGTAGGTATGTTCTAGGAAAAAGTAGTAGCAGATCTTACGGCTTGGAGGTTTGAGGCTCATGTAGGAGCAGCCATTGGATGGCTTCAAGGATGTCCCACAGAAGCTTTCTTTTACCTGCCTAACTTGCCATGGCCACAGCTGTATCAGAAAGGCAGCCCGTTTCCAGGGAAACCAACTGTGGCAAGGCCCAGAGCATCTGAGTGGGTGAACAGCCTGCCTGTTCTGCAGCCCCAGGGAGGTCTGTGCCAGCAGCCGATGGATCTCTATGGGGAAGCCCCTTCTGGCCATGACCTGGATGGGTCCTAGGGAGCCTCCTCATTTCTCTGCCCTCCTTTGCTGACCCTTCTGATGGATGCATTCTTTCTCCTGCTCCAGCCCATTCTTTCATTTCTTGCATACTACTGTGCATGTCTGTGGTAACATGGCCAGGCACTGGCGATGCATGGAGAGAGGATGGGCATGGTACCCATCCTCCTGAACTTACTCTATGGAGGAAGACAAATCAGATTACATATATATATATATATATATATATATGATGTCACTGTTTTAAATAGATGCTGAAGATGTTCCAACAGGACCACTGCCCCTTCCTAGCCAAGGACTCATTCCATTTCTATAAGAAAATTTGGCTTCTCCACACATTTCATCTTTGAAATATTCACATTAGATTCATTCCCCAGGGGTTAATTTCCTCACTGTTGTACCAAGAGCTTAGCATTTTACAGCTATGATCTGTGAGAGCAGTGGTCCCAGGCAAGAATGGGAATGGGAACCATTTGTTTGGCCCCACCTTTTGCGTGGCCACCCCTGCCCCCGAAGACAAGCCACACAAGTTCCACTACTGTGGTAGTCTTTCCAGGATGGAGCATTGATGTTATCTCCTTCCCAGAGGGCACCCAAGGCTCATGAGGGTTTGTGGACACAAGGTTCCCAGCATGGCACATGGCATGCTGCAAGGTAAGTGAGTGGGGCCCACTGGTCAGGACCCCCCCCTTTTTTGACAGCAAAAATGGAGAGTCAGTGTGGAGAACTTTGAAAATTGTATGTTTTTCAGCTGTGGCTTTGAAGGTTTGGGTATTTTCCTTAAAGAAATGTTTGAATGGAGCTTATCCAAATCATCTGTCTCACCATGGCTCCATGTGGCCTTCTCCATTTTTAGATACCTCGGGGAAATGCAGGCTGCCAGGTAGCTGGTACCTGAACAGCATCTGTTCATGCCTCGTGTCCCTGATGCTAGGAATGCCTGCCTGCATCTTAAACCGCCTGTGAGCCTGACTGTTCTGCGTTGTGGCCCTGGATAGAGACATTTGGATGTAACTTTATGTCTTAGATGTGAGCATATTCGAGTCTACCATTTCTCAAAGGTCTTTAGTTGAGGAAACCAAGTGGCCCAACAATGAATTCCATACCCAAAGAATACAGTTTCTTTGGAAGACCTCACAAGGGGACCAGCCTGTTGTCTGTAACAGTCTACCTTCTACCAAAGTAACAAGGAAACTGTGAGTGGCCAGGTGGTGTACTATGCTCTTGACATTTTAATAAACAGACATCCTGTTTATAAATAAATAACCAATTTGCCATAATTATCCACTGATAACTATAATTCTTTTATTAATGATTAATGGGAAATAACTGTTGAAATAAAGGTATATTAATAGACACATCTAAGAAAACATACATGTCAGTCCACTACGGTAGTATTTGTTAGTAACAGCGCTTGCTGTCTTAGCTCATGCACACATTGACCTATTATATAATACATTTCCATGTGGAGGAAGCTTGTCCTGTGATGTAGCCATCTGTCACAGCAGTCCAAGGCTGGAAAGACCTTTAGAGGTCAGACAATCTGCCCTTCCTGCTTTGATTCCAGGGTGGCCAAGGTGGGACTAAGGTGGGGGTTGTGTATCAGCCCTAGAACTCTGAGCTGTTTTCTGGTTCCCGTGTTTCCTTTGTGTTTCTCTGTGTGGACCAGGGAGAGGACCTGGTTATTCTAGACTGTTGAGTACAACACACACCAGTGGGGGAGATGCTGCATACCCCTAGCTTCATCACAAGAGGGTCACAAAACCAGGAAACTCCCTAGTTCCTCTACATGTACTTGAACCTCCTTTGTGGGGCAAGCATCTCTCAGATAGGCAGCCTTGTCTTCCTGGGTGTGTTTTCTGACTTCTCTTATGGCATGGCAACTTCCCAACTCCATCTCCCATAGTCTTGCCTCACCCCGCCACATCTCCTGCTATGCCCCCAGAGCCTTGTGTGTGGTTTTTTTCCACCTGAAGTGAACACTGATTTTGATGCCTGACAGCAGCTGAGCGATGCTGCCAGATTGGCCTTTAGAGAGGTTTCCCCGTCCATTTCTCATCGTTTTGGCATTCGGTCCTTTGTAGTCGCCAGTGTGCATGAAGCCCTGATGGAGAGAGAACACGTCGTTGCCCTGAATTGTCATCAGAATCCTTTGCTGTGTAGGATCTGTGGCCCCACCCACCTCTCCTCTCCCTGTGTGCGTGTTCAAGCCTCACTACCGCAGGATTCGGTCCTGTTCTTGGAATCCAGAGCCTGCCTGCTGGTTGCCAGCCTGTTCAGGGCAGTGGGCATGATGAGCATGAACGCGTCTCTTCTCATAGAGACAAACTTCCTACCAAGCAAAACAACCAAAAGCTGAGTCCTAAGCAGTTGCCTGATGCTGGGGGCAAGTGGAACTCAGAAGAAGGGACTGAGAGAATTCAGACAGCTGGGTAGCGGAGTGCTCCCCCATGCAGGTGTTCTGGGCTAGATGTGTGAGCCCTTGGGGACAAAGAAATGTTCGAGACTCTGGGAACTTCCAAAGATGTCTGAGGGTAAGCTGGCTTCTGGCATGGTTAATGGCCTGCTACATGGAAAGAATTCAATAGAGAGCCATGTCCAAGCTGGGATTCTGCTTCGGAGCCAGGATTCCACCCTGGTACGGGAGAAATCTGAAGGGAGCTTTGCCGGGAGTCCCCAGCTCTCACAGGACCAACCAGCACTCAGCCCTTCACCCCATTCCCTTATGGTTCCTGTTTGGAATATTTGGCTCATGTCTCCCAGGCAGCTGTGGGCTCCAGTGGTTATTTCGTCCTTGTCTGCACGGCTGGTGTGGAGGCGGTAAAGTCCTGTTGAGAGTCATGAGCGAGACATGGTTCACACTCCCCACCTGTCAGCAATCAGTGGCTTCTAGCACTCACCTGAAAAATTATTCTTCATGGGGCTTTTTAAACTTTCAGATTTGCAGACATGCACAGATGGGGTCTTCTGGTCTGGGTGATGGGACAGGGCTTGAGTTCCTTGGCTTGAGAACAATGTGGAATACTCAGCGTACATGCAAGCCTCCAGGTGTATGCTAGCTCGTGGCTGGAGTCTCCCAGATGACTGTTAGCTCCAGTGGACGCAGACCACCTGGTTATTTGACAGTTGCCCCAAAGTTCAGACTCCCTCAGTGTGTACGGAAAGCTGTTAGGGAGAACATTTTTTGTTATGATTTTCAAAGGGTATAGCTACAGCTTTGTGTGTTAAAACCAGAGTACTGAGCCGTGTGGAGCCGTTTCCTAGTGCCTCCCGCTGTGTGTGCTCAATTCTTTTTCCTAGTACTGGGTAAGATAGGTTCTGTGTTATTTTGCTTGAGAAGGATGAGATACAGTGGGACTAGGCAACCTCAGCTGAGGACAGTGAGGGCGGAGGGTAGCAGGACTGTCCACTGTCATGGGATAGCTCAGTCCACAGCACTTAGCCCCAGCTGTCCAACCCCTCAACCACACTTTTAGGGTTGGACTTGCTGGCTCATGACTCTGGTATTTATAGGGGTCACGCAGGGGTCACTTCCTGGGAACTTTTATTGGGCGATGGCTTTCAGAATGTGAGGGGTGCTATTTAGCCTATGACATTAACTTCCCCGAGAGTAGCTCCAGGTAGCAGTGGGCAGACCCTCCCTCTCCCTGAGCTGAATCCAGAGCAAATTCTCTACCACTGAGCCACAGCCCTGATTACTTGCTTGTTTTTATTTTGAGGTAAGGTCTTGCTACGTTGCCCAGGCTGGCCTCAAACTCATGATGCTCTTGAGTAATGGGAATTATGGGAATGTGCCACCATGCCTGCTCTGGGTGGAGTCTTAAATGAAAAATAATTTCCCCATTTGGTGTTTCCTGTCTTTAGTCTGAGAAGGGCGGATGCGAACAGAGGGAGGAATGGCTGTTCCTGGTGCTGTCCTGAAGTGCTCCGGCTTGATCCTCCCGGCACCTTCCCCACAGGGCCCATCTAGGCTGCTGGCCTCCTCTTCTAGTATTGGAAAGGGATTTAGAGACTTCTAAGTGTTTGTCCCCAAGTCTAGACCCGACGTGTGACTGTTGCCTTTCTTGGGGGTCCAGCATTTCTGTAAGAGGGTCACTCTTCATAGCAGATGACATGTCATCACTGCTCCCATGGGCGACAGGACTTTCAAAACAGAGTTTTCTTTCTATTAAACTTAATTTTATTCATGTATGGGGGCATGTATGAGTGGAAGTGCCTGCACAGGCCAGAGGCGTCAGACGCCTCTGGAGCAAGAGTTACAAGTGATTGTGAGCCACCTTATGTGGGTGCTGGGACCGAATTCAGGCCCTTTGCAAAAACAGTACATGTTAACCACTGAGCCATCTCTCCAGCCTCCACAAAGCTTTAACTGCTCCTAAAAGTAGTTTGACTTACATAGTTGCCTACATGTAACATTTCAGAAAATCATCCATTATTATTTTGATAGCTCTTTTTTCTGAGCCTTCACATTAGAAACACGGGTCTTGCCTGCAGTAGGACACCCATGTGACATGCCCTACAGTGGCTCTGCACACACGAGTGCATGCAGGGTCACAATGGAGACTCAGTGTCCTGAGCAGCAAGTGCAGAATTCCTATCATGGTCAGGGTTGTGGGAGGTACCCAAGACCTCACAGACTCTCCAGGAAGAAGCAAAAACTGGCATCGGTGCCAGGAATAGCCCAGTGGGAGGCAGTGCAGCCAAGACAGACACATGCCACACCCCCGGGCCTCTCCACCGAAACACTACCCTTGCAGTTCCTGTGGGTCCCCCGGGCTTGCCCAGGTGTAACTCATTTCCTCCAGCAGGCTTCACAGGAGCACTTAACTCTAACAGAGGCTGGGCCACCTCTGGGGAGCTGGGAAATGGAGTTTTCCAGCTTTCTGGAGCCTGTGGTCTTGGCAACAGTGGTTCAGTTCATTGAAGATCCCTCTTGTGTTCACTTTGAACCTGGGGAGGCCAGTGAAGAAGCTCCCTTTCCAGCATTGTCCGCAGAAGGAGCCCCCAAGGCAACACAGATCCCTAAGAATTTCCATCCCCGCAGGTGTGTTCACCTTAAAGACACCTGCTCATCAGATTCCAGTCACCCAAGGAGGGTTCTCAAGTGCAGGGAGCTGTGTTCCCTGGGCCCTGAGCTCAGCAGCAGATAGAACCACCTATCCATCCATTCATTCATTCACCCTCAGCCTTGGGTTTGGGGTAGTGTCTGAGAACACTGGTCCCTGATCTGCCCTCTCGTCCCAGCTCACGTCTGTGGTTTCTCTGTGTGGCTGTTCTGAGAACCCCGTGCTCTTGTCTCCTTGCCTGGGACAGGCAATGATCTAATCCCCCAGTAACATCCCCTTTACCCAGTGACCCATTCCCTCCACCTAGGTCACTCAAAGTCGACAGAGCCACTCAGAATAGCAGCCACATGTGGCATGAGCCTTCTGGGGTGGGGACTTGGTATTTAATCATCACATTGTTCTTTCTCACTGAACGCCTAGGCCCCTGCTCGCCCTGTTTTGTGGTCCTGAGCTTCTACACATCAGATGTTTGTCTGGCTTCCCTTCCTTGGGGGTTTCCATCTGGAATCTTGCTCTGTCACTTGCTGATCCCAGCCTAGTCTGAAGGAACAGCCTAGTCAGCTGTTCCAAACAGCTTCCATAGGCCCCTTCCCCACCCCTGATACCTCACCAAGGGTCTGCTAAGAACCTCTGTCCAGTGCCTTTGCTAAGGCCTATGGATGTGCCCATAGCATGGTTTTTGTTGTTGTTGTTGTTGTTGTTTTGGTTTTCTGGTGTTTTGAGACAGGGTTTGTCCTGGCACTAGCTCTTGTAGACCAGCTCTTGTAGACCAGGCTGGCCTCGAACTCACAGAGATCCACCTACCTCTGTCTCCCGTGTGCTGGGATTAAAGGCGTGTGCCACCATTGCCCGGCTTATACCCTGTATTTTAACTTGTGGACATGGACTGTGTCTTAGTTCTCAAAGGAGCCCCTCTCAAAGGAGTTCTGCATGGAATACAGCGAACACACCGCTTTCCTAGATAACTGGACGGATGGGTGACTAGTTTGTCAGGGCTGAATTTCTAGGCTTTGAGGATTTGCTCATTTCATGGAGGAAGCAGAGCACGGTGCCACCAAATGCGACAGGAAGCATGTTCTGGTGAGAGCAGGTGTTCTGTGGAGCCCTTGACGAATGTATTCCTTAGGGGCATCTCCAGAGAAGCAGAGAGCTGGACAGAAGGGCCTTGAAGGGACTAACGAGGTGATCCAACTGGGGCCATGGGCTCTGCCTCTCTCCAAGAGACTTTGTCACAGAAGCAAGAAACTTGCTTAGCCTGGAACTACACCCTATGCTCTGGTGAACCCCAGCTAGGCCCCTCCTCTGTGCTCACTAGCCACATGATCCAACGTCCACACAGCTGGCGCAGACTGCATTTTGCCTCACTGGTATGGCAGGTGAGCCATGCTGGGCATTCAAGTTCATTGCTAAGGTCACGCCGCTTCTGCATTCTATCTTTTCCTAGGCCCCACTGGTGTCTCCTGACTTTTGTAAGAGTTGGTGGCTTGACTATATCTAAAACAGATCAAAAGATAAATAGTACATGCTCCCCTACCCCCCGCAGGTCAACACACTTTCCTCAGTTGTACTCTGCTTCTGTTTAAATAACAGGCCTTTTAGGTGGAAGCGAGCTAGTTAGAAGGGGGCAGTTTTCCCAAGGTCAGTGCTGTGGAGACAGGGTACTTCATCTTGGGGTGAGGTGAAGTCCCTGCCATCATGCATCCTAATCACACCCTGTAGTCCTTTCCTCTTGGCTCTTTGTAGCGGCCAACAGAGCCATCTCTGTCTAAGTACACGCCTTAGAAAGATGCAGGAATACTGACCCGCTTGGACTGAAAAGGGCTGTGGGTTGTGCCAATTTTTTTCAAGTTACCCAGATGGGAGGTTGATGTCCCACTGATAGTCACCAAGGGTGGGTTACACCTCACCCAGCAGCTCACAGGCAGAGCTTCAAGAACAAAGTGCTTCTGAGGACATGAGAGCCCTTCCCAGAGGTCATTTGTGAAGGATTTTGAAATAGTGGGTATCCCAGCAATGTCGGTTCCAGTGGCTTCAACAAAGGCAGTGTCTTCAGGTCAGGAGGCTTGGAGAAGAACTTTAGTGACATCAAGTTAGCTGTCACCTTTTCACCTCAAGGTTCCTAGCAGTTCTGGCAACACAAGTTTACTTGGAGCTCCAGTCCCTAAAGAGGTTCCCCATAAAACCACTCTGAAGAGGTGGGGAAGTCCACTGCTCCCGTAGCCATCTTGGCAATCTGTGTTAATGGACGCCTGAAGCCAGGCAAGGGGTCGGCCCAGGGGATGGAGCTGGCAGCTCTGCTGACCCCAGTTAGGGAACTCAGGTGTTCACGTGAGGTGGCTCGGAGCACCTGCCAGGCCGTGGTGATATGGGGGACATCAGTGGGAGGTCATTCTGTCCAGTCACAGATGCAGTCCAGCCTGGCTTCCAGGCAGTCAGCCAGCAGTGTGGTTCGCCAGGTGCTGTGTGTTTATCTTCAGATTTTCTTTTATTTTTTCCCTCTCAGTACATGCATGTAAAGCAAGTTTAGAAAATACATAAAAATAAGGTCAAAATTAACAAGCCAGACCTCAACAAAGCCATTGTTAACATTTTGGTCCATTTTCCTCCAAACTTGTGTTTCCCTCTAGTGATTTCACAAATACAGGACACAACAGAGGTGGTTTTCATGGTTGGTTGGTTTGTTCTGGCAGACCCCACCTTTCACAGCATGAAGCTCAGTACTAGGGAAGGGGACAGATTTGGCCCATCTCTTCTCCCATGGCTGGAATGTCAAGCCTTCTCATTGCTGTAAGCACACTTCTCCAATGGAGCTTGTAAACTGTACCATTCTCAGGAAGAGTCCCCAGCCTAAACCAGCTCCTCCTCCTCCAGCGAGTAGTTGCCAAGGCTTTACCCGCATTAGTCATTGCCCTCCGCCTTGTAGCGTGGCCCTGCAGTCAGGCCTGGAAGCTCTCAGCACATCAAATGACTGGCATGCACTTCTGGACTCTTCCCCACTAAGTGACCAGTGTGTCATGTACCCCACCTGACTCTCCTCTCCTCTCACCCTCCAGCCCCTACCCTGAGCTTTGGTGCCCCCACCATGGGACCAGGAATGGAACCTCTAGGTGTCACAAAGGACTTGTGGAGTTAGATACAGACATGGAAGAAATGGTGATGGAAGCTGGAATGGCCTCAGAGAAAGAAGGCAAGGGCAGATCAGAGAGGAAGGTAGAAGCCTGCAAATTTGACCTTTTAAACAGTTGGTTAAGGGTCAGTCCCAAGCCAGGAAACCGAGAGAGACTCGGCTTCCTCTAGTGTCTTTCTCCTCTTACACCCCCTGGCCTTTTGCTCAGATGAGTTTGTACTTCAAACCTCTGGCTTGTAATTCGAGGCTGGCTCACTTCCATTAGAGGCCGAAAGGGTGTAGTGTGGCCAACCCCCCTTTATAACATGGCATCCGTTAGGAAGGATTCATTCTGGTTCCAGACTGCCCGTTCTGAGGGTTTTAGAGCACAATGCACTAGAGTGAGACTGTTGGCAGAATGTGAAGGGTCATCCCAGCACTGCTTCCATGCTAAAGGTGTTGCATCTGTGCCCAAGGGCTTCTTTCCTGAAATATGCAGACATCAGTGAGTGATTCTGCCTAGGCATCTGACCAGAAAGAAGAAAGTAAGAATGACCCGGTGGTTGATTTGCTATTTGGAGATTTGGAAAAACAAGCTAGGTGATTCTGGCCAAACCAGTGTCTATGATACGCTGTGTGACAGTCCTCAGTTGAGCAGTAGGTACTGGATCCACTATCTACCAACTCAGCAGGGGGCAGTTGCTCAGTGGGGTGCAAGGTGTCTTTGGGGGGGTGTCCTAAACACCAGCTTCCACATGGTGTTTGTGTCCTTAACTTTTGGCATGAGGCAATCAGATGAGGTCATCTGCTTGGGTCCATTTCCTGATAACCGGTCATTATGTGACACAGAACAAATTCTATTCTTAGAGAGCTGTCAAGCCTAAATGCACTGCCTGGTCTGGGGCCCGTCCCCTCCTCTCCACCCACTCGCCCCAGAAACATCTCTTTTCCAAACTGTTTCTTTCCTCACACCAAGCATATTCCCACACAGCGACCGATTCTGCATGATCTAATGGGTGAATCATGCCATTATCCAGCTGTTTGCAAGAGCTGCCTTTAGACAGAGTTTGGTATAAGCTCCGTTAAGACCTCTTCATTGTCTTCCAGTTGCCCTTCTGGGGATGACTTTCCTCCCGTGATGTGCAGAGTCTGAGAGGCCAAGATTTCTCAGCTAAAAGCTGCCTTTGATTCCACTTTTTTTTCTGTCTGCTGTGGCCTTTGTTCATTGACTTTGAACTTCGGTGGTATAACTCTGCCTCCATGCGAGCAAGAGAAACTGATCCAGGATGTCCACTGCACTTGAAGGAGTAGTGTTAGCTCTGTAACTGACAAACACTAGATATGATGAACTTACGAAAAGGAGAAGGTTAATAGGTTTGTGGTTTTAGAAGTTTCAATCTGGAGCTGGGGGGTAGGTCATGCATAAAGACCTGAGTTCAATTCCTGGAGCCCACATGAGAAAGCCAGGGAGCAGTGGCACATATTTGAAATCCTGTTGCTGGAGAGGCAGACAAGTGGATCCCTTGGGCTCTGTAGCCAGGGAGCCTAGTCTATCAGGCAAGCTCCAGGCCAGGAGGCACTGTCTCAAGAGGGTGCACCGCTCCCAGGAACAACATATAAAGCTGCCCTGTGGCTTCCACACATACACACACATACATGTACATGCACCTACACATTTTCAGTCCATGTTTCATTCACTACAGGTGCTGGAGCTGAGTCATGGACCTCATGGTAGGGACGCGGGGGCAGGAGTTTTCTCAGTAGCCCCTTCTAGGGCCACCTCCTGACCTAAGTTCTCCCATTCGGCCCTCCTAGGGACTCCTCCACCTCTCAGTAGTACACCAGGTGAGGGAGCAAGCCATTTAGCGCTTGACCTTTGGGGGACAAACTACAGCAGACTACAAATGGGGCTTCCTGACAGCGCACCTGTGTCCTGGAGTCCCATGGTGTGTGATCTCTTAATTAAGACTCACTCACAAGTGGTATTTTCTTTCCTAGTCCAGTTTTCAGAGCTCTGCTTTTTCCTAGTCTCTTCTTTTAGAAGGGTCTAGAAATCCTGTTAATATTTAATTAGCCCTTAAATTATTTACACATCCAAGTGTTTGAGCCATTATTGTCCTTTAAAGAGCAAGTCACTGGGTGGTGCTCCCAGCTGGTGCTCCCAGATGCTCTGTGAGTCTGAGCTTAAGACACCATTAGAGATGTCACCATGGGCAGAGGTCAGGACAGCCAACTCTTAGAAGCAGAAAGCCTTGGAAAGTCCCACATGATTTTCCCCATCTTTCCAGGTATAAGTGTTCAATTGTTTATTTTTTAAGTATTATTGTGGGGGAGTGTATGTGATGGGGGGTGCATGTATGTGGGGGTCAAAGGTTAACTTCATGGAGGTGATTCTCCACTACCTTTCCATGTGTCCTGGGATCACACTAGCTCAGTTGGTTTACATTGCAACCACCTTTACACACTGATTTGCAATCATATTTTTTTAGTTGAGTCATTGATTTTTGCCTCCAAGGGAAAGAAATGACTCTGAACTTCTCGTCTGATTGGGAACCCTGTTTTCCTACCAAGATCAGTTCTGTGCATTAGTGATAGCCAGCCGAGCCTTTTAGAAAACAGAGTTGAAAGCTGGCTATGCAGAGGTTAATGGGGGAGGGGTCCATAACTTTTGAGAACATGATAATGTAGGTTGACAGGTGGCTTTGATCAGGTGACTCAGCAGTGGTGAGATGTGATGTGCTGGCTTTGTACTGTAGCCACTGAGGCTAAGCCTGGGGGCTGTCCTGCTGTTTACTCACAGGACGCAGGGCTGTGGCGCACTGCTGTGAAGGACACTGTAGCCTCAGATGAACCAACCTGGTTTTGTTAAAGCATGTAACTGCTGCTGGCTGTCTCCCTGAACATACTTTCATCTCCTATTATAATCCCCTCTCATCTTGCCTCAGCCCCACCCTGACCCTGGCCCTATCCCCTCCCATTCCCCAACTGACCAGTTCCATGATTGGTCTTCGCCCTGCATAAGTTTGTTTAGCCTGAGAGTTGAGCTGAACGGGAAAGCCAGGCTTAGCTGCAGTGTCCCCTGGAGCTGGGGCGACAAGGAATTAGAACCCGAAGTTGTCCATGGCTCTTTACCAGTGCTTTGTGACTCCCGTGGAAGTAAGTAGATGTTCTCCTACAACCTCATAAACCATATTTGTCCCCGGGCAAAAGTACCACATTTGAGCCTTAATATGTGCAAATCTGGAATACCCCAAGCAGGACTTGAACTTGCCATGCTTTTAAAGACAGGTACTCCTATGCAGGCCTGGTACCTACCCCTGCCTCCAAATGCTGGGATTAATGGCATATGCCACCATGCCCACTGCCTTTTTGATTTTTAAAAGCAGTTGGAGTCTCAGTAAATTAACATTTGAACCTTACATGTATCTGGGATTAGAAGAAGATCCTACGCTTCTCAGAACGTCCAGCTTGAATCTGCTTTTAATGGCTTCATTCAGCCATCGCTCTGTGTTGTTGTCCATACTGTGAGTTTAAGGCTGGCAGTGAGGAGTCCCATTATATTTTTAAAAACATTTTATAAGATTTTAGAACAATGGTCTTAGAAGATTTTATCCCTACTCTAGTGGAACTTCTGGTTAATTTTTTTTCACTGGATATTCTTTTTAAAGCTTGTCTTTGGGTACATCAGTGCAACTCATAGTTCCTTTCTGCAGGCACTTCCAGTCCTAGAGGCTCCTGAGAGAGCAGCCAGCAACACCCGTGGCTCTATTAACTCACACATGAGGCCGAGGCAGTTATCTGTAATATTAGGGAGCCCATTGTGAAATTGCTGTTATTATGCCAGTCAAGTATGGCTCCAATGGCAATTTCCCGCATCCGTGCTAATGTCAGGTTTCAGTGACATTTATTGGAGCACTTAGTGGGAAAAACCCAACCCAGAGAAGATGGATGGCCAGCATCCTTGTGCTTTCAGATGCTGGCTATTGTTGCTACCTACAGATTCAGGAAAGGAAATGGATACGTGCCTGAGGATGTAGCTCAGCTGGTAGAATATTCACCTAACATGTGCAAAGCCCTGGGTTCAATCTCTAGCACCACAGACAACTGGGCATAGTGGCATGTGCCTATGGCCCCTGTCGCAGCACCAGAGACGACTGGGCATAGTGGCACGTGCCTGTGGCCCCTGTCCCAGCACCACAAATAACTGGGCATAGTGGCACCTGCCTGTGGCCCCTGTCCTTAGGAGATAGAAACAGAAGGACCAGAAGTTCAAGATCTTTTTCTGCTGCTTAGTGAGTTTCAAGGCCAGCCTGAAACTCACTAAGATCCTAAAAAGGAAAAACCACATTCAGTGATGATCAGAAATGTCATGAGTGAGCTGTTTTCTGGATCTGACTCTCGAGGCACATATGTGTGTGTGCTCTTAACTCACGCCCAAGAGCCAACCTGAGAGAATGCACAGAAGCCTGCATCCCAAACATCACAAAGTCATGTTCTAGAGTGACTAGGCTTTGTCCTCCCTCACCTCCCTTTCCAGTCTCCATGACTACAAAGTCAGACGCAGGGCAGTGTTCTCAACCTTCCTAATGCTGCGACCCTTTAATACAGTTAGTTCCTCATGTTGTGATGACCCCCAACCGTAAAATTATTTCATTTCTACTTTATAACTGTTATGACTCTTAATGCAGGCTATCTGATATGTGACCCCTGTGAAAGGGTCATTCGACCCCCAAAGAGATTGCTACTCACAGGTTGAATGCCGCTGGTCTAGGGGATTTTGTAATGCCTAGCACCTGGGGGGGCACACACTGATCATTGCTTACTGATGTGCTCTGACACTGCCAACAGTCTACTACAGCCCCCCCATGGCCCTTCCAGTATGCCTGTGCCACCTGCATATGGGTTCCTACACCCCCCATGGCCCCTCCAGTATGCCCTGGGCCACTTGTAGCTGTGGGTTTTGGAGTACTGATAGAATGCCAAGCAAGAAGACCCCGTGGTCACCATTTCCTCCCCATCGAGAGTCACCTTGCTGTTCTCATTGTTCTTCCTGCCTTAAGGATGCCTGCACAGCCTCCTCAGAGAACTCTGGCTTGAAAGGTATATATCCCTGAGGCTACAGACAGCAAGTGGCCAGGCTACTTTGGGGGAAGAAATGGGGAGGCCAGATCCACATTATTAAACACATTGTATGTGACTGTATGGTTTTATCATGGAAGTTACCAATGAATGGAAGCCACAGTCCTTACAGGAAAGGACTAAGAGTTAGCCCAGTATGGTAACCACTAGCCACCAATGGATATTACATTAAGCTTATTAAAATTTCATACAATTAATATGGGCATGGTGGTGGTACATACCTCTAATCTCCACACTCTGGGAACTGAAGCAGGAGGATCATGGGCTGGCATAGGCTATAGAGTCTCTCTCTCTCTCTCTCTCTCTCTCTCTCTCTCNCACACACACACACACACATACACATACACAATTCATACAACTGAAAAATGATGTGGGATGCCCTTCTGTATATGTCTTGATTATATTGGTTGCTGAATAAAGCTGTTTTGGCCAATAGCTTAGCAGAGCAAAGCCAGGCGGGAAATCTGAACAGAGACAGAGAGTAGGTGAAGTTGAGGCTATGCCATGTAGCTGCTGAAGGAGAAAGATGCCAGAACATTAGCGGTAAGCCACCTCATGGTGATACATAGATTAATAGAAATGGGTTAATTTAAGATGTAGGAGCTAACTAGGAATATACCTGAGTCATTGGCCAAACAGTATTATAATTATATAGTATCTGTGTGATTATTCAGGTCCAGGGGGCCAGGAAACAAAAGCACAGTCTCCACTTATAGAAAAATTATCTTTCTTAGCCAGACCATAGTTCATATGTGGCCAGTGACCACTGTGTGGGACCGTGCAGGTGGAGAACACGAACTGGTCCATCCTGACTCATATCTGACCCAAGGCATAGTTGAAGATTCATCTTTATATTTACTCTCTCACTCAGCTTGACCCTGGCCAAGGCACAGTGAATATTCTATTAGAAGGTAAAATGACATAGGGGGAGATGGTGACACTAGCAGGTCACATGAATTGACACATGCAGGGAAGCCTAGGGTGGAGCCTAGCCTGACCTCTGTGGACCCAAGTGTCCCTGAACACTTGGACAATTTCCTGGGTCTATGAATCTGTGATTCTCTACACAGGGACTGTGGATCTGCTCCTGAGAGGAATCCTGTATGAAGTATAGCTTTGTTATAGCTTTATTTCCCTTGTGTGGGAAGAGGCATGACTGGCTTGCTCTGTCCACTGTGTTGTGCACTTCTAATAACTGACTGGAGTCAGGCTGTCCTGAGGACTCAGTAAGTCTGAACAACCTGAGGGCAGCTGAAAGGGATTCTGATAGGAGCCACAGAGCACCACAAGACAGCCACACTGTCACTGGCAAATGCCTTAGTTTCTTTACCTATGAGATACGTGCAGATAGATGAGACATAAAACACTCCTGTAGGCCCCTGCACACAGGTGGCTTTGAAATTTATTTCTCTGGTTCTTCTTGCCCCCATACCCTCAGAAGATGGTATCTACCTTTCTATTAATGTCAGCCTTCAAGTTTTTAATGATACGCATGCTGCCCCCTCCATATTTGTGATTGATTTTGAGAATCACTATAGGTAGCTCCTATGCAGGGAGATCAGTCAGGTGATGTTTCTCTGGGGTTGGCTAGTTCCAGGGGACCCAGTGGCCTCTGTAGGCACTGATTTCTCTTTCCTTAGCATGCTCTGTCCTCCTAGCAGCCGGTTCAAAGTCAGCAGAGCAGCTCTGAAAAGCTATACACATAATCCTGGACACCCTAGCCCTCAAGGAGGGTGGTCTCTATCAGAGAGGACATCACAGAAGGACTTCAATACACATGAAAGCAGTTACCTTGCCTAGAACATTCTTGAAGTCCTCATTTGGATGACTTGTGCCTCCTTGTTACATTTTTTTTTGGTTTGTTTGGTTTTGTTTTGTTTTTCGAGACAGGGTTTCTCTGTAGCTTTGGAGCCTGTCCTGGCACTAGCTCTGTAGACCAGGCTGGCCTCGAACTCAGAGATCTGCCTGTCTCTGCCTCCCAAGTGCTGGGATTAAATGCGTGTGCTACTACCACCAGCTCCTTGTTTTGAGTCTTGCTATGCTATACTCCCAAACATGGAAGGCAAGCTTGATGTTGGGAATTACATACATGGGGCGGGTCTTGAGAAGTATTTATAATGTTCATTGGAGGGAGGGAGGGAGAGACGGGGGAAGGACAGACATATAGGAAGGGAGGGGACCCTATAAACTGAGAATTCTAAGATTTGTTTGCCTTTGTCCTATGTGACTTTGATGTCATTTTGAGTATGATAAACCATCTCCTCTCAAGAAAATGGCTTTAAGAATGTAGTGCACCTAGATACAACCAGCCTAGGTCTGCTGGTTGATTTTGAAGACCGCCCCAGGCCATCCTTGGCATGCCCACAGATCAAAGCAGTGACTCAGATGAGCTGGAGGTGTTTGCTTTCCTGTGTTGGAAGTGGCATTCTTTCCCTTCTCTTCCGCTCATCACTCCCCAGCCCTTTCTGTCTTCCTGGGTTACAGTCAGCCTTTCCATATGGCTTTCTCTTGCTGATTCTCAGAAGTCTCCATCCGGGTCCCATGGTAAGTCATACTGCCAGTCTAAAGTGGCCTTCACCAGCAAGTATCTGACAGAAGCTAGAAGGCAGGACCAGACATGGCTGCAGTCTAGAGCCCTGGGGTGTCACAGAAAGCCCTGGATCCCCTGCTCTGTCCTGTACTGACTAACACAGGATGCCTGGACCACTGTGGTAGGTAGTCAGAATGACACTAGGTGACTCTGGAGGGGCTGGCTCATCCTTTGACACAGTGAGTAATTCTACCTGGATGTAGTCACAGTGACCCCATCTCGCATCTCCGGGGTGGCGTTAAGTGTCAGAAAGAAATTCTATAAAGACTCCCCACAACATGCTGTCTTGGTGGTTTTGACAAGCCTCAATTTCCTCCTCTGTAAAATGGGTTAATGGTAATATCATCCCCAAACATGTTGGTGAAAGGCCTTAGAAACTGTGCCATGCTGTTGGAAGGCTCATTGTTATTACTGGGACATGCACCGCTATGGAGCTTGGCCTAACTACTGTGGCATTGACCCTTTCGTTGCTAGCAAGCACCTAGTAGCTGGATTTGTCGCAGCTGATAGAGTGGCAAGGAGAGGTAATCTGAGTAACTTCAAAAAGAAGCCAAGATCCCAAGAGACCCACTGTTCACCAGGAAAGCTTGTGTGTCTCAAGACATGGGCCATGCTGAGGATGTTGGTAACCAAGGGCTTCCAAGCCCCTTCCTCCTCATGTGTTCTGTTCATTGGATTTCACATACACTGAAGGCGGTACACAAGAGTGATCCCTGGAGCACACTGAAGCCCCCAGAGAAAGGCAGAAAAACCGTCATTTCACAGGGTGACTGTGCTCTTTTACGCAGTAATTGTCACATTTTGGAAAACACACACAAGCATTTCCTCTTGGCTTGTCCTTCCTAGGGACCTGAAGTTGGATGGAGGGAGGCAGTCAGCAGGGGCCATGAGCCTGAAGGAGATCGTTGGCCTTGATGGTGTGGAGCTGGGTGCTGATGGGAAGGTAAGGTTTCCAGTATTCTACACAAGGCCCAGGATGCAACACAGAGAGCTAGGATGTAAGACTTACTTGCAAGGTTGCACCACGTCACTGCAATTCTGCCAGTGTTCAGACAGAAACCGCGAGTCAGTAACTCAGCAGAGGCCCGGCAGGAGGTCCCGAAGTATATGCATTTCTCTGCTAACACTGTTTCTAGATGATTGTGTGATACTCACACATGAGCACACACCCACATTCCAGGGTGGGGTGATGATGGTTCGCCTGTCTGTAAACTGGAGGTGCTGGTGAGCAATAGTCCAAACACTAGTGAAGTTTTGTCTTCTCCTGATCCTAGGAAGCCCAGCCCAGTGGCCACTAAACTGTAGTCAGTTTGCTGTCCCACTAAACAGGCACATTCCTCTTTCACCCACAGTACTGGGAGCTGTTATATGCTGACCTCTGGTACTGGGTAATAGGTCGTCTCCGTACAACCTCCAAGAGCCGGCACCCCTGGGCGGAAGCTCCCAGTGTGCCTGCCAGTGAGCAGTCCTCACCTCAGGGCAGCTGTCACCTCTGTGTCCGAGACACAGTCACTAGGCCAGGCCGTATGTGGGTTGCGTGCTCATCTTGCAACACAGTCACTAGGCCAGGCCGTATGTGGGTTGCATGCTCATCTTCATCCTAAAGGGTGAGTGTTCACCGAGGAAGGAGGAAGGTTGGGGTCGAGCAGAGGGTCACGGCCAGCACCTTCAGGGACGTGTGAGAGGAGCCAGAAGTCCTTATCAGAGACTCCTGAGGCCTGGTGTATTCCTGAATCCTCTCCTGGATTATAAGATACCTTGTACGTGGCATAACATTCCAGCACATTCTGAGATGGTGCCTTATTGTCTGGCATGTGAACATTTCGGCCACCCACCAGGATAGACAGACCGGATGGGGTCAGTTAAACTACACAGTTCAGAATCTGTTCAGGTGAGGCTTGGGTATGAAAGTGGCACCAATTTGGCAAAAATGAATACCAAACAAGTTGCCTTTTTTTTCCTTTCTTTTGTTTTGTTTTGTTTTTGAGACAGGGTCTCTCTACGTAGACCAGGCTGCCTTGGGACTCAGAGATCTGTCTGCCTTTGCTTCGAGAGTGCTAGGATTAAAGACGGGCCCACCAGGCCAGGCTACCAGTTGCATTTTTCCAATCCCATTAGATTCCAGAATTGCATGTTTTTTGAAAAACAAACCTGATCTTAGAGTAGCAACAGAGCAGAAGACAAGCTGGCCACCCCAGGCATAACCACCGCTCTGTGTTTGTTCTTACCTTTTAGACAGTGTCCTATACCCAGTTCCTATTACCCACAAATGCCTTCGGAACCCGGAGAAATACCATAGACTCCACCTCCTCCTTCTCCCAGTTCCGGAACCTGAGCCACCGCAGCCTCTCCATAGGCCGGGCCAGCAGCACCCAGGGGAGCCTTGACACAGGTAATGTTAGCTCAGAGGGTCTGGTGACTCATGGCAGGAGGTGCCTCAGTTTACAGTACAAATGGGACAAGGTCCTCGGGTGAGGTGAGGCTGGCAGGCACCAGGTATGAGCTCAGGTCACACAGGCTCAAACACATAAACAGAAGACCTTTCTCTTAATTAGCTGCTCTGTTACCAGCCCCCAGGGCCTACCTACATGGGAGAAGCCAAAGCCGTTTCTCTCTCCCAGCCTTTCAGCTCCGTATGCATCAGTATTCTATTGTGCATTCTGCCTTCTGCATTTTCCACATAACTGGGTCCTGAAGTGCAGGGCTGGGTATGCGTTTCCATTGCTCACAGTTATGAACTGGGATGACTTTTGAAGGATGAGCCGCACATTCCATGTTTGCCCATACACAGCTACAAAGATGGAAACTCTTGGTGAAATTCCAGGTGAGGGTCTAGGAAATGGCTGGCAAAGTACCAGCCACAGAAACATGAGGGCCTGAGTTCAGATCCTTGGCAGCCACGTAAAAGGCCAGCACTAAGGAGACAGACAGGCAGACCCACGAGTGTTGTTGCTGGTCACTGGCCTGGCAGTATTGGTGAACTCCAGGTTCAATGAAAGACCCTGTCTCAAAAGATGGTAGAAAAGTTATTGAGAGAAACATTGTTTCAACCTCTGGTCTCCACACACACACTTGAACACCTACACAGACTTACAAACTCATGCATACACACACACACACACACACACACACACACACACACACACACACA
>LOJH01001784.1:0-12330 GCA_001685095.1 Ellobius talpinus
TCCAGAAGGATATAATACTACCTAAGTAAACAAGAAATAAGCAACTTCCAAAGCAACAGATAGATAGAAGACCCTTCTACATCACTTCCTCAAGGAGTGAGTAGAGACAGGGATTTTCATGGTTCTCAAAGATTCATTCACCCACGAATCTATCATGTCATCCACCCGACAACTATTGCCTTCAGAGATATAGAAATATACTCAGCAGGGGCTACCATGAAGTTGATGATTATGAATCTGACATGCTAACACAGAAATGCTGCATTTTCCATCCCTCTGCCAAGAATATTGGCCCAGCCTCCTAGGTGGGCTTCTACTTCTTCCCCAGCCTGCCCTCCTGCACCACTTCATCTGGAGTTCTGGACCTGCACCACCTAGACAGGGACGTCCAGACCAAGGTAAGAGCCACCTGCTACACACTCTTAGAACTGCTCCCTGGACTCCCAGGGATTATGGAGACATCCCCCTTCAGGTTCAAAGGCAGTTCAGGGTTTCCAAGCATCTCCCAGGCACACAGAGGGGACATTTCTGGCTAGACCACTGGCTTTGAGTCTGCATGGTCAGAGATTCAGATTCTCTTCCACTATACATGAGCTGTGAGACTACAGTGAGCCCCAGCCTCCCTAAGCCCACGCCTCCCTTCCTTCCAAGTGGACATCATAGATCTGAGACCCATGAGGACTGCAGAAGACAACACATGAAGCACTTAGGTGAGTGTATGTCTCCCAGTGAACACATAATCCATGGGAACCAGGAGCAGCAACAGGAGTGGGTCTCCTAATCCCTCTTTGATGCCCAGTAACAGACCTAGCACAGCGTTTAGGCCAAAACTTAAACTAGTGTCCTGGGACAGTCAGGAAAACCACTTAAAGAAATGACAGTAAACAGACATCTAGCCCAGTGGACATGGTACCCTCTATGCCGTGAACATACAAGGTGGAGTCCAGGGCCTGGAACCAGACAGATCTGAGGATGCAGTAGTAAGCCAGGATCAGGAGAGGCAGTTATAGGGCCCCCAGAGCTGTCTGTATAGAGCTGTATGGAGATGTATTAAAGAGATCCACAATAGCCCAGAATGGAGTATACCAAAGGTGTGTTTATTTGGGGATAAAACACAATAAGGGTAGAGATTCACAGTCCTCTGTGGGTGCTGGAAGAAGGGAAACAAATCCAGCAGAAAAAGGGGCCATGCGTGTTTTTCATCTGCACTTATAGTACCTCAGACCATGCCCAAAACAGGCCAGTATCTAAAAGGCTATTGCTGAAGGAGTTCCCACAACACTAGTAGGTACACAGCACACTTGAAGACACAGGCTGGAGACAAGGCCAGGGTTCTCATGTCTTCCAGATCTTGGCACTCGGTGCTCCAGATGGCCACCTACTCTTGAGTCACTGTACTAAGAGCTGCTCTGGGAAGAGTGACTTTGCCTGGTCACAGAGGGAGGCTTCAAGCTTCTAGCATCCCTGGCACACCAGAGGGCTTCAGAGGCAGGAAATCTGTCATGGCTAGAAGTGCTTGGCAGTTCAGAAAGCAGACCCAAGCAAGGGGATGCAAGGATGACATATATGAGTGAGAAGAGATGGATACAGGCATAAAGGGACTCTTAGTTGCCCACCAAACTCCCAGAGGGAGCATGCATGAGAACTTCTCTTTTGGAGGCTCTGACCACCCACTTTGAACGTGTAACTCATTAACATTAACCAAGCCTGAGCCATGGCCTTTTCCTAAACATGCCTACACAGCCCATTATCCTAACTGATCCTCGTTGGAGAGAGACACAGAGAGCACGAGATATGTACCTGGGTTCACCCAGAAGGAAGTAGAAGACCTGGATTGATTCAATCTGGGAGCCCTATCCTTCCCACTCTCCCCCCCCACACACACAGTGGACCCCCCACTGCATTTTATGGCTGTGCATAGTAGGAGGCTTGGACCCAGAAGACAAGATGAGTCATATCATTACCAGGATCTATTGAGGAGCACAGTATGACCCACAGGGCATTTCTAAGGGGTTTTAAGATGCGGGAGCCAGCCCAGTTCCAGAATGCTCCATTCCAGACTGGGGTGCACCTGCACATTCTCCCCATGAGGCCTGCTTGCATGATCTTGAAGGTCCTCGTTATCTCTACAAAGATGGATGACTCACTTGCTCAAATGTGGTGGGGGGGCAGTAAAATCTAAATCAGTGAGCCAACTGAATCATATAATATTTAAAAGAAATGAAGTTTTATTGCTCTCAAATGCCTAAATGGATATTACCAAGTAAAATGAGATCAGTTAATGAAAAAATTATGATTCACAATTAGGCCTGTGTTGCATAATAATGTATTACAAACAGATTGAAGACAGAGGTTACAGCACTGTGTCCCCACCTTGTTACTCGGTATAGGTACAAATGATTGCCACCATGAAACCAGCATGCTCTTAAAGATGAACTAGGGGACTGGGAGAGGGGTTCTGGTGCAGTTGGTGAAGTGCTTGTTCTACAAGGAGCACCTGAATTTGATCCCCATGTCAAAAAAGAGCCAGATGTGGTGGCATGTGCTTGCAATCTCAGATGTGGTGGCATGTGCTTGCAATCCCAGTCCTGGGGAGGCGGAGACAGGCAGATGTTTGCTGCTCATTGCCCAGGCCATGTAGTCTACCTGCTCAGTTTCAGATCACAATGTGGATGCTACCTGAGAAATGATACCTGAGGTTGTCTCCTGGTCTGCACATACATGTACACCATGTGCGTGCACAAACATGCACACACACAACACACACACAATACACATATGGTGAGCTAAGGGAACTAGGAAAGCAATATTTGTCCCATTTTTATATTAAATATTAAGTTAGCATACAAATAATATGTTACATGATGACATTTTCATACGTATACATCAATCTACTTTGTTCTTATCCTCCCGCACCCTCAATGCCCTCCTCAAGTCTCCCTTCCCACCTTTGGCTGAACCCCTTTCCCCTCCAGACAAATCACTTTTTTTGTTACACATGCATTCTGGTACCCTCTTTCCGCCCAAGATCACTTCCTCCTTTCCCAGAGCCCTCTTATGTCCTGCAATGCATCCTGTATATAAATTTAAATCCAGACCCCACATTTGAGAGGGACATACCACATTTGTCTTTCTGAGCCTGGCTTATCTCACTTAACACAATGACCTCCAGCTCCAAACACTTTCCTGAAATATCATGATTTCATTGTTCTTTACAGCTGCATAAATTCCAGCATGTGCATGTGTGTACGTGCATGGGTGTGTGTGTGTGTGTGTGTGTGTGTGTGTTTCTTTATGTCTACAGGTGTTCAATCTGTCAAATGAGTGAACAGGGCAGTAGCAGAAAATCCTGGGAGGAGTCAGAAGGCCACTGTTTGCCTGCAATCCAATCTCCGCCTCTCACAGTGTTGCGGTTATAAGCATGTAACCATATGTGACTTGTGTGGGTTCTGGGGATTTGAACTCAGATCTTCATGCTTGCACAACAACCATTCTTATCCACTGAGCCATCTCCTCAGCTCACAATATGTATTCAAACAGCTTTGTTCTGTGCTAGGCTGATTGTTGAATACTGAAACATAAAGATGAACCAGTAATATTCTCCGTGCTTGTGGGACAGCTGGCTTAGGGCAACACAAAAGATTTGATCAGTGTTCTGACGAATGGTACACAAAATGCTATCAGGTCCCTGGAGGGCAAGTCGCTGGAGGAGGGGAACAGTTTCCAAGATGAGAAAGTGCTTGGGTTAGACCACAAAGAGCAAGTGTGACCCATAAGATCACTTCAGGAAAGGGTCCAGAGGAGGAGGGCACAGTGAGAGCCAAGAAACCAAAGCAGGAAGAAGGGTGGTGTCACGCTGAGGGCCTGGGGACAGATGCTGTGCACAGGCCACAACAGGAGCAGATAGTGAGACGCATTCAATGCTAAGGAACTTGGGACAGAGTTCACTCACTCCCCTCCTGACCACAGCCCCATCTGAATCATGGGCCAGGACCCACTTAGGGGAGGTAAGTCTTGGAAAGGCCAGAGAAACTTCTAGAGGGCAGTTACTCAGTGGGTCTGAGCTTGTGTGAACCAATTGCTAAGCTGTGGGCATACTTTCACGGGGTAGAGATGAGTCTCAAGAATCCCCTCTGAGTGTCCCTCTTCTCCCCATAGATTTGGGCTTTTTCTCAGAAGCCTTCAGATCTCTTGGCCAGACAGAAATCTGGGTACAGGCTTGGTCTAGCTGGGAGCCCCTGGGTCCTGCTCAAAGCCAGGCCAGTGCCTCTGTAGTGTGGTTAGAACCTGTGGCTTGCCAGGTTCTTGGCAAATGTGTATGCTGTCAGCTTGTTTCCTGAGGCAGGATCTCACTGGGAAGCCCTGGGTGACCTCACACTCTAGGACCTTCTGTCTCAGCCTCCCAAGTGCTGGGATTCTAGGTGTGTGCCATCACACACAAACGAAAACATTTTCTATCACCCCACTCCCACAAACCCTTCATACACAGGCCCCTGTAAACAGAATAAAGAATTTCTGGGGACACTTTATTAGCTTGTCAGTTCATCCATGGCAATGCCCAGTCCTCACTGTATATAGCTTATTTTCCAGAAAGTTCTACCACCGGTCATATAGCACATACAGGAAATGCTATAACACTATTTCAGAACTGCACCCACAAAACCTGACACCCACACAAGAGTGGAGCCTTGCAAATCAATCCTAACTGTCTCCATGCTGATTCTCTGAGGTAAGGAAAAAGTGGGGAAGGGAAGCAATTGCAAAATCTGAGCCTCAGATAATCTGTCAAGCACCAGGAGCACAGGTGGATGCCCTGCTGAGCCTTTTGAATATGGCTTTGCAGCTAGGCCCTGGTGGTGCTGAGAACCCAGGACAGAGAGACAAGATTGGATCTCTTGAGTGATGCACGCCTTGCAGGGCTGCCCAATCCTGACCCCCTCTGGCTGTACCTTTCTCCAAGTCCACATCCCTTGAGAGCCTCACAGTGGGAAGACATTTGCCAGCTCTTGCTATAGCTGCAAGGCAGCTTTCTGGAGAGATTGCAAGAGAGCTTTGTAGCCCAGACCTCTTCTTCAGCAGAACCCAACACCCATCTCTGCTGTCTGGATTCTGGAACAGGGCTCCCAATGCACAGCTGTTGCTGGAGGTCAGAATGGCTTGGAGTCAGACCACAGAGCTGAGGAGGTGGACACGGCCACCACATGGGATGTGGCTCACACCACTGAGTGCTCACCAGTTGTCATCTAGACTAGATGGCATGCTTTCTGGGAGTGCAGCTTTGCTTCGCAGTGCTTGACTGGACTCCTGAAGGAACCAGATGAAGCTTTCTTGTTCCTCTGATTTTACTCAGATATTGGTGGCCCTCACTAGCAGAGCACACACTAAGATGGCTTTGAGAGCAAGTGAGGAGTGACCCAGCTTTGCCCAGGGGCCAAGACACGATTTCTAGGTACCGGGGTCTTGTGTTAAAGTTTATCGGGAAGATACTGCTCTTGTCTCTTGGTCCTCCTCCCAGACATCTCTTGGACTCTTGTCTCCTCACTCCTGGGCCTGTCATTCATGGCCTCTAAGCAAGACCCAAAGGTGTTTCAACCCTGTTTCTTTCCCTTGTGAATTGGAGCCACCTGTCCAGGTGCTATGGGGGGTGATGCTGTGACCTTGGCTTTAAATCTGTGACTGGAGAGGTGGCTCAGTGCTTATAACACATTCTGATCTTCCAGAGGACCCAAGTTTGGTTTGTAGCATCTATGTTGGGTGGCCCACAAATGTCTCTAACTCCAGTTCCAGGGGATCAAGCTTCCTTTTTCCACCCCTCCCTGTCTTTAAAAACAACTTTCCTGAGATATAATTTGCATATCACGATATTCACCCTGCTTAATGTCCAATTCAATGATTTTTTTTTTAGAAAACTCTTCTTAAACCCCTAAGATGCCTCTGCACATGCTTTATATGTAATTAAAAAGCAAAGGGCTAATTGAACGTCTAGAAGTGAACAGTTGCCTCAGTAGCTTTCAGCGAAGCCCTGTGTGCCTGTTCCCTGCTGGGAACAATTCACCTTTTCCCCTAAAAACCTGGACGCTGGGCCTTTTAGGGAAACCTAGACAAGGTTTATAGTTCTTCCCATTATCGCCCATGAGGACAAGCTTCGTGGACTACCCAAGGAGAAGTGACATGTGCTGTCAGTGTCCTGACCCTTTCTTCAACACAGGTCCACGGTGCAGCACCCCTACCCCAAAGCCCCAGCCGGGGATGTGGTCTCCGCTTCCTCCTGCTAACACCCAGCCTCAGGTCCAAATCCCAGCCTTGTCCTGGGCCCAGATGAAGCGAGGCCCTGAGCCCTGTGGCTGTAAGGTCCCACGTTTACTATTGTCCTAGAATTCTGGAAATGGAAGTGTGATGGGGTCTCACTGAGCTAAGACCAATGTGTGGACAGGCTTGTTGCTCCTAGGAGCTCAGAGAAAATCTGCTTTCTGCCTTTTCCAACCTTCGTAGGCTGCCAGGTTCCTAGCGCATGGCCCTCATTCCATCTTTACAGCAGCAGGCCTTCCTCCTCACAACACACAGGCCTCCTCTGCTTTCTGTTTCCCCACTCCCTCAGAACCTTCCAGTAGCTCAGGAATCCCATCTACTCAGGATGCTTCCAAGGTTAAGGTCAGCTGGATTAAGCATTTCATTTTCATCTGCAGCCTGACTTCCCCTTTTCATGGAGGCTGGAATGCCCATAGATTTCAGCAGTGCACACAGGCAGATTTCTGGGTGGCCACCATTCTGCTGACACAGTCAGGGCTCAGTTGCTTGGCCCCACCTCCCTCCACTCTTGAGAATAGGATCGAAGACTCTATCCCAGGGCTGCAATGAGGCAAAGGAACCCTAGCGAATACTTGTTGTGTCTACTGCTCACTCAACCCCAGCATCCACATTGACTGCCCAGTGCAGTTGGCCAGGAGTTGGGCAGAGCTGTTGTCAGTCAGAGCAAGGCAGAGGAATCAGGGCTTGCATCCTGGGAGGGAACCAAGATGTGAGTGTACAGCCCCAGGCAAGAAGGCTGGATGTTAGAGGGTTTCCAGGCCTTAGCTGATTAGGGAGAAGGCTGAGTGGGTTTATGTGTCAGGCAAGCTATTGGATGGCAAGCTCACTCCAGGGATGGGACAATGGCTTTTTCCTGACTGTACTGGCTCCTGACTCCCACCCCTGCACTGAGGGATTCTGAGTACGGTTGTGGCTGAGCTCACAGTCAAAATTGTCTAGTATAGGCAGGGGCAGTCAACACTTGGTGTGTGCACAGTCACAGACAAGGAAACAGAGTGCGCCAGAAATTGTGCACAATAAAGCTGCTGGGAAAACGCTCAAATTTCCCCTCCAAGCCCATGAAATAAAAAGTACATGCAAAAAAACTCATTTTAGGGAGTGGTGAATGACTTTATCTTTGGAACTTGGATTTATGAGTGCCATTACTTACTTCTTTAAAACCACCCTTTACTCCTAGAATTCCGCCGGCGAGATATAATGAACTCTGAAGCACACACCATCATTCTCCTTCCTTGAGAGCTGACAGCCAGGAGCCGAACACCCAGACTCCTAAATATACACCTCACGTTCACACATAAAGCACCCAGTGTCCACACATCAATTTCCTGGGATGAATTTGTTGGATCCACCCTGCTGGCCTTTGAGGGCCACACTTCACTTAACAGGGATTCACAGATCCATCTGTGGGAGAAAGATACAGGCCCCACAGCCAACCCTTTCTCCGCACAATTCTCTCTGAAGTGCTGCGACATGCTGCAAAGGGAAGCCTGCACCCCGGTACCCAGCCACAGAGTCTCCTACTCAGGAGCGCTATGCGGGTAGGAGAACCTGTATTCCATGTATTACAGATAGTACTGAGGCTGTGGGCCCAGGGTCTCACTACGAATATCATGCGGTGGCACGGAAGGGGGTAAGGAACGCTAGTGGGAACCGTAGGTCTGCTCTCTAGCCCTGACTCTCAGCCCCACACTGGGCAGGGCTGACAGGCCATGCCCTTCTCTAGGCTTCTGTTTTCTCATTTATAAATGCAAGGTTATAATAAATATCCTTCATATCCTAACATGTCACTGGCTCTAGCTCACACAGACACGTGGACTTTTAGCTCAGTTCCTCGTGCCTAGAGAGGTTAAGGGACTTAACTGAGCCACAGAATTGGAAGCCGTAGAGAACAAGAACTGGGAAAGCTCACCAAGCTGCTGGATGCCTCGTTCCTTGGTGTGTGCCTTCTATCACCCATGAAGACCCTGCAAAATAGCTGCGGCCTCTGATAAATGAGTAAGTATTTCCAATATGTCTGAGACAGCCAGAAAAGAGCCTACACCAAGGGCAATCTGGCAAATTCCTTTCTGCCTCCAGAGCTCCCCAACAGGGCAGATGCCTGTGGCCAGTAACTGCTGGCAGTAAGGCGAGCTTTACCATGCATTTGAGAAGGGGCTGAGGATCACTACCCAGGCCTGGGTGCTACTTTGCCCCATATTGCACTTGCTGGATGTACACATGTACACACATGTACACAAATGTGTACATATACTTATGCTCACACTTGCACATGCATATACACACTCTGTAGTTCCATGCACACACAGGCATAAACCTGAACATGTGCACACATTCATACAAACACACGTTTCCAAATGTATACACTCATACTCACGTTCACATACACTTGTGTAGGGAATGCTCTTATAAGTATACTCATGTGTAGTGCCACACAATATATATGAAGATACATGCATATATTCTCACACATGAATGTGCATACTAGCATACATGTATACACAGACACACAGTTACAGCCTGCAGGAGTTCTCAAAGGCTTGACCCAAAAGCAGATTCTCCTGTTCCAAGTGCCCACCGAACACATGCAGCAAGATCACCAAAAGCCAGCTACTGCAATGAGCAGACAAGAACACTGTAAGTTTTTAAAAAATTCAACTTAACTGAAATATTTTGGGGCTGTACTCTGGATAAACAGTTCACATCTGAACCTCAATGTGCAGTTTGGTCTGAGTCACAGCCTGTTGAATCTGGGGCTCACTCATATGTGCCTGGATACCCAGCCAGGGCAGTTCAGGGATGAGCTGGCCATGACTCCCAACAGCTTCTGTCCATTGGACATCAATTTATGACATTTCTCAGTCATAAATCTCCCAGCCCAGCAGCCATGGCTGAATTGCAGCATGGAAAAGCAGATTTGTCTGCGACAGGCTTTGAAGCCACGTCAAAGCAGCCATCAAAGGAAGCAGGCCATTTTCAAACAAAATCCATTTCTCAAGCATGATAGCAAAAAAAATATTTATCACATGAAAGATGTGAAAGCTGTATGATGTCTTGATGCTATGTTAGTCATGCAACGTGAACCCCCTGGAACATCTGCAAAACCTGCTATGCCTGTGATTTTGAAGGGGGTGGGGGGAGTCCTTTTCCTCTAGCAAATTCTTAATTTCCCAACCTAGCCATGCTGCCTGGGCACCAGAGGCTGAGGAAGGAAGCAGACGCAGCCTACAGTCAGACAGGCTCAGCCAAGGGCTGCGCAAAGGATCTGTGCAAGTCTGGGACACAGCGAATGGGCCCTGTGCTTATCTGCTTCCTTCAGCAGTGGACTCTGAAGGGCATCTGTGCTGATACGTCTGCACAAGGTCAGACAAGGCTGCGGCACTGGGTCTCAGGATTATCCACAGTCTACACTTTCTTCCATTATTAAGACTGTGCTCCACAAATGTTCTCTCTCTCCCTCTCTTCCCCCCCTCTTGTGTGTGTGTGTGTGTGTGCGTGCTTGCGTGTATGCATGTGGAGATCAAACATTGACTTCAGATGTCACTCTTAAGGTGGCTGTCATCCACTGTGTTTTTTAGACACAAACTCTTACTGCCTTGGGACTCACCAAGTGGGCTAGGCTGGCTAGCCAGTGATTGTCCTATCTCTGGTTCTGGTGATAGGATGATAAGCAAACTACCATGTTCAGCACTTCACCATTAGTTCTAGGGCTCAACCAATGGTCCTCAAGCTCTCAGGGTAAGAGGTTTACCAAGTGATCCATCACCCCAACCCTTCAAGTATATTTCCAAAGTGCACTATTAAGCACACCTAACACACACACCAAATCATCAGAAGGCAAACTGATCACACATGAGAGCTAAGGTCTCCCAGACTCAGAGCTAATGGCAAGTTCTCCGCTCAGAGAGCCTGAGGATCTCATGTTCCCCTTCCACACCCTTCTTCAAGGTTGGGGTTGGGCCAGAGAGGGTGCTCTGACACACAGCCTTAACAACTGCTCTTTGGGTAGGAGACATGGACTTGGGTTTCTTGTCCTTTCACCTGGGTGGTGGCTCAGACAGTGGTAGAACTTGGCACACTGGTGAATACACCCTGGCTTGGGATACTTTTTCTGTGTACCCTTAGACAGGAAAAAATAAGATTCTATGTGTTCAGGGTTATAATAGCATGAGGCCCACTTCCCTATTTCAGAACTGGCAAGGTGTAACTGTAGAGTCAGTGTGGCCCAGAAGTGAAAGACAGGACCTCTGAGACACTCTGTCTGGGTCTGCAATGTATCTTTACCCCTCACTATTTGTCTAACCTGCCATGAGCCTCTAAACCTCTCCATGTTTCAGTTTCTAAATGTGGGAAACTTGGAGTGGTTGTAGAAACTGCTTCCTGTGGGGTTCCTACAGGGAGTGTGTAATTTTGCAACAGAACCTTCATATTCTCTATGAGCATACATTAATCGTTAAGTATTATAACTGTTACTGGTCAAATGTGCTGGGAACTGAGGATCGGAAGATGAATGAAGATGTGGGGGCTTCTTGGGATGATTGCTTGTCTTCTTCTAATATTCTCCACAGCATCTGCCATAGAGTAATTTAGAATCGTAGGCATCTCCTCCATCCTTCCAGTAGATTGTGTAATCCAGAGCCAGCCTAATGAGGCCTTTGCAAGGTCTGCCCCTAATCCTGTCCCCTATCCTTCTAGGGGATAATGAGAAGTCAGGAAAGCCCAGGGCATGGGCATCCTGGCTCCTCAGAGTGTGGTCCACTATGTCCAGACTGACAATGGAGGCAGGAGAGTAGGGTAGGTGGGAAGATCTTCCTGCCAACGGGTCCATCAAATGTGCATCCTAGGGCTACTATTATAGCTAGGATCTTAAATGTCCCCCAGAAGCCTATGAGTTAAAGGGCTAGCCCACAGAGTGTTCCTTCCACTGAGTAGTACTGAGGACATTCAGATGATGATGTTTTGTGCGAAAGTCTCAGGTCTCTGAGGATTGTCCTCAGTGGTTCCTGTGGGGCCTCCGCCCCTTTCCTCATGCTCTCCTTTGCTTCCTAGCCACAAGATGAGTGGTGCTGATCTGACATGCAAGCCCACTACCACTGTGTTGTCGTCTGAGGCCAAAGCAATAGTGCCAGCATTGGGGTCTCCAACACTATGAGACAGAACAAACCTGCTCTCTTTGTAACTTGATTTTCTCAGGTATTTTTTAACAGCAATGATAAGCTGACTAACACACCCCTGTGGCTCTATGGTTCTGCAGGAAAATAGATGTGTTCCTCAAGGCTTGTGTCCTGTTCCTCAAGGCTGTCCAGGATTCTGGAGCTCATGACCAAGTAGCCATGGCAGGTCAGAAACCACAGATGTCAAAGAAAGCTGAGTACTAACACAGCGTGGTCAGGGGACTGAGAGTGGCCTAGCAGTGACAAGATGCTATTTGAACTTGTCAAGTAGGCGCCCAGACCACCTCATGTGCCCAGCCACTCCACTTGTCTTATACATACAGCACACTTAGCTGCTTGTACTGTGGGCTTCAGAGAGACGATCTCCTTCCTAAGCTCCTTGCTTCCTGCAAGGCCCCAGACAGGGGACAGAATGGTGGGACAGCATGTAGGACCAGGGTGCATGCCACCCAGGGCCTGCCTTCTCCTGAGTTCTCCCTGCATTTCTTGGCAAGTTTCTGCTTAGCACAGTGGGCTTGGAGGTCTCCCAAATGCATCAGTGCCACACCCAGAACTAAGGGGCTCAGGAAACCCCTCCCAAACCTGTAAACAGAGACTGCGCTTTTGTTTCCCTGCTGCCCAGACCCAAGTAATCACACAGAAACTGTATTAATTACAACACTGTTTGACCAATAGCTTAGGTGTATTCCTAGCTAGCTCTTACATCTTAAATTAACCCATTTCTATTAATTTGCATATCACCATGAGGCTGTGACCTAATGGTAAGATTCTCACATCTGTTTCCTTCAGCAGCTATATGGCATCTCTTTGACTCCACCTACTCTCTCTCTCTCTCTCTCTCTCTCTCTCT
>LOJH01001784.1:12378-42675 GCA_001685095.1 Ellobius talpinus
CTCTCTCTCTCTCTCTCTCTCTCTCTCTCTCTCTCTCTCTCTCCTGCCTGGTTTTATTCTGCCTTGCCATAGGCTGAAGCAGCTGCTTTATTAACCAATGGTAATAAAACACATTCACAGCATACAGAGGGAAATCTCGCATCACACACTTGTCTCCAGATTGGCCTCTTGGCCATAACTTACAATGAAGAAATTTATTTCCTGTACTGCACTCACAGCACACACGCACACACACACACACGCATGCACGTACACACACACGCACGCACACACGCACGCACACACACACACACACCCCTCTATATGGAAAACAACAGTTTGCAAAACAATCTTTAGTTTTACTATGTGTTAATCTTCATCATCAGCTTGACTAGATTTAGAATTGGATTGCCTAGGAGGCACACCTCTCTGGGTGTGTCTATGAAGGCATTTCCAGAGAGATTTAACTGAGGAGGTGTCGGTGTATGGACTTGATACAATCTAGAATCACCCTTGGAAGAGAGTCTTCATGAGGGCTGTCTACACCTGGTTGGCCAATGAACATGTCTTTGGCAGACTATCTTGATTACAGTAATTGTCATGGGAAGACCCAGCCTACTATGGTGACACTATTCCCTCCCTGACTTTGGGTCATGGACTGTGAGTGCAGAAAGTGAGCTGAGCAATGAGCATGCGCACATTCACCCTCTCTGGCCCTAGTTGCGAATGTGATGTGGCTAGCTATTTGAAGTTCCTCCACCCCGATGCCCCTGTTTTGACGAGCTGTAACTGGAATTGGAGCTAAAGCAAATCCTTTCTCTCCTAGGTGGATTTTTGTCGGGGTATTTTATACAGCAGCAGCAACGACAGACAGAATAGATTTCTCTGAATGAGAGCAGCAGCATCTCATGAGCTTGGCATGAATAAAAAGCAAAAAGCAAACCCAGCACCAGTGTCCACCAGAGATAGATTAGATCATCAAATTGTAGCCAGAATAAGCCCTTCCTCCTTTAAGTTGCCTTTGTCAGGTAGTTTGTCACAGGGACAAGAAAGTAGCGGGTACTCTATATATGACAGATCTGAGATCTCCTATTTTACTCTTAAGAAAGAGGAACACTGGTTGTGCACTAGTAAACTGATTTCATAACCCATTGATAGGCAGTGACCCAATTTTGAAAATCATCAATCTAGATCAGAATAAATGTTAAATCCCTGCTCTCCCTTCATATTACTTGAAATTTAACAAATAACTATCACTATTGTAAACACCAGCAATGGCCATTTTGGATGATGCTATTGCAAAAGGCACTAACTGTCCCAAGATGCTGATGTGGCACCCCATGGGAGAAAGAAGGATCTGCCACACATGCAATAAATACATCTAGGATAGTGATTTTTTTTCTTGGACAGTAATATAGCCCAGGCTGCCAATAAACTTGGAATCTTCCTGCCTTAGCCTCCTGCATTTTGCTGGGATCACAGGTAAATGCCACCATGCTCAGCCCAGTGCAATAGGTGACCCCTGAGAGAGGTTAGGGGTCATTCTTTATAAGGACATTCACAGATCCATTGGGTGGAAACTGTCTTACTACCTGGGTGTCAGAGCCCTGCTTAATAGCTACATTGTGCCTTTGGCTATAAAACATGAGAAACACATTTATTATCTCTGAGCACAGGCAATACATTTACAGAACAGCATCTTCCTAAAGGGTGCAGGAGGCAGGATACAGCTAGGCATCCCTGTGTTTCTGCCAACCATGTATGCTGTGTGGGCCAGGGACAGAGAGAGGGCACTTCTGGAACTCACTGACATGCAGACAACCATCTCAATAGTCAGGGGTTGCAGCCCTGTCACAGCTTCAGCTTGTACCCAACTTGGACCACTCAGCACCCCAGGAGCAGATCTCTTCTGCCTGGAGCTGCCAAACCTGGTCCTTTACAGCCCTTTCATATCCAGAGGCAGTGTGACCAAGGCTTATATCCTAGCTTCTGCCAACTGTCACTGTGCACAACAGAAGCCACTATACTAATGTGACAGCCCCACGGAGACACAGTGAAGTGAACCACCCTGTGGGTAGAACAAGCCCAAGGTCCAGCCAGAACACACAAACACATGCACACTTACACCTGTGCAAGCAGGACATAAACAGATACCATTCCAGAGCTAGAGCCAAACCCAGGATCTCAACACAGCTGCATCTTAGAGACAGCAGGGGAACAAAACAGGCAAAGGTTAATGCCCAAATCCATCCTGACCCAGCCCTGAATAAATCAGTTAAGTTTCCACCTTTGATTTATTTATCTCCCCAGGTGACTCTAACATACAGCCATGGTTTAGGACCACTGGGCTGAAGGCTGTGGTTTCTGACTCCAATCTGAGAATTCACCCCACAAATGCATTAAAAATGTGGACTACCCCAGATGTTCTTCCCATACCTGAAGGATAATTCTCACCACAGCATGAGAGCAGCTCCTGCCTGATCTGCAGGACTCAGGGTCCACTGTCAACACCTCAGTCCCAACAGTCATGCCACCTCAGTGCCGCATCACCCGATCTGATATCTCCATCCTTAGGTATCAAAAATCTATTCTAGAAAAGCATGCTACCTTCTCTCAGACAGAGTAAGATGCTGTCATTCCCTTCCTTCCAAGAGCCTTTGGAAATTTAATAACTTGTGACAGCAAGGTCTATTTTCTTCACCTGAGCATCATGGCATTTCATCTCCCTCCTGGAGTTTCTAAGCTGCCTCCTCTCTAAGCCCAATACAGAGGGTTTTCAGACATCCTTGTATATAAAAGAGAAGGCTGTGCCATTGCTGGGCTATCCTGGTCCTAGGACCCCAGATGCTCAGTGCTGACCCTCCTCCTCCCTGCCCTTCACACTTTTACAAATGGCCAACTCTTGAGAAGCCCTATCCTTTCTCTCAAATGTTTCTGTGGGGTATTCTACAGAACACACTCTGAGGAACAGAGGAGAAAGCCTGCTCCGCCCTGCTGCAAGGCTGCGGGAAGGCTTCCGGGGAAGGAAATCCTGATCAGTTGAAGGACTGTGGGTCTCAGAGGTTCTTCACGGAGCTCTGCTCTCTTGATTTACCATAGGGAAGAGTCTTAGGAAGGGGGAAGGGATTTTGAAATCAAGGTTACAGAAATGCCCAGGAATCCCTCTAAGCAAGTAGCAGCCTGTCCCCATAGAACATGGCATATTCTTTAGGTGTGGGGCTGGAGGAAGGTGACATAGCTCATTGCAGGAGGGACAAAGAGACAAGTTCAACTGTCTCCCAGACTCCAGAACCCTCACCTTCAGGACAAATGGGCCTACAGCTGTGCTACTAGAGAAGCAATTGTTGCTGCCTGACTATATGCGAGGTCAGCAAACCCGGCTTCTTTCATTTCAGCCACACGGCACTGAGAAGCTAAGTCTGGGGAGATTATTTTGGGGACGGCTGTGGCCAAGAAAAGCTGTCTGAGTTACTATAAACACAAAGGGACCAAGGCTGCTTTATTGCCTTTGTGAGGGTTTCAGACGCTGCAAGGCTAATGAAGGCCCTGAGCCGCACTGTCCCAGACTCTGAAGAGACTTCAGAAGGAGAAGATGAAAGATGGGGTGCAGCCCTGACAACCTGGTCCTCATTAAATGTGACTCCAATGCTTCCTGGCAGCAGGCAAGCTTCAGTGTGCACAGCTCCAGGCCAGTGCCTTCTCAGAGGCTCAGGCTGCTCCTAGCGAGCACAGAGAAGGGCCTAGGAGACAGGGCCCCACTAATGAATGACATCTCCTCCTACACCAGCAAAGTGCACACCTCAGATAGCCAGCCACACCAGCTCCTCAGAGCCCTGGTCCCACTAGACATCAGCCAATTACCAGAGTCTACTTTGTGTGAGGGCTCTGGAAGATAGATGGCTCCAAGTTTAGAAGACCAGGGTTGAACTGCCAGCCTGCCACTCACAAACTGAGGCTGAGCAAGTTCCTGACACACTGGTTACTCAAGCAGCAGAAACAGGATAAAAGGAATGTCTACCTCCTAACAATTGAGCAAAGACATTTTTCATATGCAATGCTTAGCACTGCCTGAGCCGTGGGAAGCATCCCATCACCATTACAGTCTAAGATCCCTGTTCCTCTATGGCACATGGCAGCCTAGCATACTGAAAGACCCAGGCTGAGCACCCAGATGCCCACTTGAGTCCCTGCACGGTCCTCTACCAGTTGCAGGCTTAGTCACATTTGTACACACTTCAAAACCTCTGGTTCTTCCTCTGAGAAAATAACATGATAACTATACTTGTCCTACCTGCCACAAAGCGTTTGGGGGGGTATAGCAAGTTCCACATGCAGGCCAGCACATCTGTGGACCTCTTGACTTGATGCAAGAGAGGCCTAGCCAGTCTGTATGCACTATAGCACAACTACCCTGAGGGCCGATCTTATAATAAGGTCCCTTCCCCAGAGTACATCAGAATCCTGCTCTACAGACCAATGGGGTGCAAGGTCATTCAAAGCTCAGCTGCAAAGTCCCCTGAGCAGAGCCAGGAAGGATGTCATACCTGCTGCCCTCAATTTTGTTGCCTCAAGGAGGTCTTTCTCAGTATCAGCACAGAGGTCTAAGAACAGGATAGAGCAGGATTCCCTGGAGGGTCCCTTCCTACAGGCCCCCAGGCCACTTCTCTAAACTGCCACTGCTCTAGGACATGTCAGTGACTAGCCTCTGGATTGTTTTCTGTTGGATTCATGAGAACCATGCAGGCTCCACAGGGAGGCTGGGAGTTCTGGGGGTACCATGTACCTTGGTCATCATTGGGGGGGCCAACAAATCACATCATCTAGAAAAGGCTCCATACACCTTGTTGACTTGATGTGTCGATGTTAACCAAGACGGTGTTTATAAAGGCTGTGGAAAAGAAAGAAGGCTTGTAGAACCACACTGTCCTGCTAGTACTGTTGCCACAATTGAACACCACAGACAGGGTAATTTGTAAAGAACAGAGCAGAAGGCTGGCCCTTGAGAGGGCACCCTGCAGGGAAGGACTTCCTACAGAATCCTGAGGCATCGCATGGGAAAGGGCATCATGGAAGATAACTTAAGTGTCTTTTATAATAGACTCACTCTTGGGATAACAGACCCATCCCCTCCACAGTCTGCAAATGAATGAACAGATCACCCACCCATGAAGCCAGAGCCTTCACAGCCCACTCATTTCCACAGCCACCTTCTCAATACTGCTGCATGGGGTCTCACGTTCTCCACACTAAGTTTTCGGGGAGACATTTAGATCTAACACATTCTAAGCAAGGGAACTGAGGCTTAGAGGTTAAATATCTCATGTAGGGATTCTCAATAGGAAAATTAGGCAAAAGGGATCCCATCCCTGGAGTATGTCACTCATGGTGCCTCCCAAGCAGTAGGACTATTGTCCCTTTAACTCCTGCTCTGCTCTAGCCCTAACCATACTGTGGGAAAAGCAGCTTTGTAGCCCGCCTCTCTCCATCATCAGCACAGCCATCCAGGGTCATGGGGGACCTAGCAAGAAAATGACCCTTGAGTGAAGGAAGAAGTAGATGAGCCCTCAGGAGCGTGGTCTCAATAGAAAGTCTCTCAAGGAAGCAATTTGTACTTTATTCTGGGTTGCTTGTAAGATAAACAATCTGTTTGGGAGTTCACAGCCAGGGAAGAATGGGTGCTCTATCTCACACAAAGAGCAACTGATGACAACCACTACTGACAGGAGACCAGGGCACAACCATCTGGAGGCTGGCCATGCTTCCCATTCTGCTGCAGTACCCAGCTGGGGCAGAGGGAGGAATGGCCAGGGGCCAGTGCCAATGCATGGCTGGCAGACTCCCTAGCTCAGGGCAGGTCTGCAGCTGAAAGGGGAAGGTAGTCACATGGGCAGCAGAGAGGGCATCAAGGGTAATCTTTCTTCACACTCCATCGCTGGCCTGGCGTATTTCCTTATATGTCCCCCAGTAAATCAAACTAAAGTCAATTTAGGATGGGGATAGTCAGAGAGACGTGTGGCAGTGAAGGCACTGAACTGGCTAAAGTTATTTCTAGATGGCATAGCTGGGGATGGAGAAAGACACTAGTAGTATATGATAGGGCAGATGCTGAACCCTGATCACCTAGAGTGGAGAAAGGTACAGAGCGCATGAGCTGGGTCCACTTGAAACGATTTAAACGTAAACCATGATCTGTTTATTAAGTCACCGGTAATCTGTCACACAACATGTGAAGTATGTTCATTACCTCATTTCATCTTCAGAGTAATCCACGAGGTAAGTATGACCACCCCTGTTTCTGCATGAGGAAACACAAGTAGGGCTGTGTCATACAATGGATTGTACAAGTGCTGGGGAGATGGCTCAGTCAGTAAAGTGTCCGCCATGAATGCAAAAGGACCTGAGTTTAGTCCCCAGAACCCACGCAAAAAATCCAGATGTCATGGTACACCCTTGTAATCTCAGCACTAGGAGGGCGGGGACAGCCTGAGTTTCAGGGTCAGTGGTGAGGGATCTTGTCTCAAGGTGGAGAATGATCAATGAAAACAACCAGTGCCAATCTTGAGTATTCATGCACATACATGTGTATGTACACTCTCATGCACATGTGTGTGCACACTAATATAACAGACACACAGAGATGTAATATGTAGGGGCCAGGAGCAGAGGTGCCATCCATGCGTGGCTCTACCCTATTCTGTCCTCTGTCTCTACTACAACCCACCAACCCACCTCATCCCATGCAAGACACATTCAGACCAGTATCCAGGGGCCCAGAAAAGCTACAGAACAAAACAAAACATTATTATGTTGAATAAAATTAAACAGAACTCAATAGGGCTACTGTCACTTATTTGACTATCTCAGTGCACAATACTCAGAGGCAAGAGCTTTGGATGGATGAAAATATATTTATTGAGCAATCAAATAAAAGCACTCTGGGTCCAGACTGCACCTTGGCATATAAGTTATTTTTAAAAATACAAACCTAGTCTTATCCAAATGCTTGAAAAGGAAGTTGTCTTTCAATGGAGGATCTGCATTTTGGCATAAAGGAATGTGCCTGAGTTATTCACCAGAGATAGGAGATCTGATGACTCCTATATATTTAGCATTTAGAAAGCCTGAGGATTCAAAGGGCTCACGCAGGCATGAAGATGGGCCCTGTGTACAGAAGCACTGGGGTGAAGTATGTAAGCCTTGTTTGCAGCATCATGAGTATTCTCTCTGCAAAGGAAGTCACAAGGACAACAGTGGGATGGATATCTTTTTTTGCAAAATGAAAATGTGTCTACAGGTCAAGAGCGAGAGAAGCAAGGTCAGTATTCTACTACTACTGACAATCTATCACATACAAGGCCTCTGGGCTGGGTACTCAGCATCCTCTGGAGGCAGCAGGTGAGTCTTTGCCTTGTGGGGTACACCTTCTATTGATAGACACAGACATTTGGTAAATAAAACAGAAGCCTTGGGCATTACAGTCGGTGACACAGTGGAGAGAGACTGTCTAGACATTGTGGCTAGCTTAGGTCACACTTGAGCTGGCATCTAAAAAATGAAAGGACCAACCATGGGCAATGGAGATGGCAGGATTAGAAATCTTTGTTGCCAGAATGAGTTCAATGACCAAAGATGGACAATGGTTCCAGTAGGGTAATGAGTTAGGCAGAAGGCTGAAGAGAGATTGGTGCCTTGTGAGCCTTGGTGAATAGCGGGGACCTTGCCATAAATGTAACAGGGAAAGCTGGAAGGGTTTTAAGTAAAAGAGCGTTAGAAGCTGACGGCCTGAAAAACTCATTTCGGTGGACAGTGGATAAAAGGAGGCAACCTAGGAGAGACTGAGCCATGGGGAAAAGAAACGGCTTAGATGAAGCTAGAAAGATTGGAGATGGAAAGAGACAGCTGGATTTACAATATACTTTGAGAGCAGGAACAGCAGATTTTAAAGTTAGGTAAAGGTGAATTTACTCATTCAACAAACATTGAAGATCAACAAACACAAAACCCGAGGATTTATTCTTTGCTGCATCCATAGGGTTTTAAAATGGCAGAGGATCCCATGGAGGGTGGGCGGGGAAGCAAAGCTTTGGAAGCAACAAGTGAATCCAAATAATATGGCAGGCAAGTGGGTGTTTAGAAGAATGGACAGATGATGATGACATAATATGTAGATGAATGACAGAATAGTGATAAACAAGAAATAGATAGACCAATAGATAATATGATAAGTAAGAAATAGATAATAAACAGATGACAGATGTGGTAATTTGAATAAGAATGCCCTTCATGGGCTCATGTATTTGAATTTATGGTACCCAGCTGGGAGAACTATTAAAGAGAGATTAGTGGGTGTGGCCTTGGTGGAGGAGGTGTGCCAATGGGGTTGGGTTCATGCCATTCCCGTTTTCTCTCTCTCTCTGCCTATGGTTGTGGATCAGATGTAAGTCTTCTTCAGAGCTGCCCTACAAACTCTGACTGCCTTCCCCCAGCACCAGCTTCTAGGCATAATCTAAGCCCAATGTGCTCCTATCTGGTGACCTTAACCACACCCAGACTTCCTGTCTAGCATACAAGGAACGCCTCCTAGGAAAGACAGGCACTTCAGTTGCAAACGTGCAGCGAAGAAAGGCTGAATACTTTCTACATGTACATTCAAATTTCCCCCATTTCCATTTTATTTCAACAAAAAGAAGACGCATATGAGATTTCTGTTTTACTCTTTTTTCTCCTAATTCTACTTAGTGTCACTTCTCTCGTGCCTTCTACCTGCATAATACATCTTGTTATCATACTGCAGTTGCTGCATCTTAAGTAGCTGATGATTATCATATTTCTAGAGCCTGTTAACATGCACTTTCCCCAGCAAGATCCTACTCAATCTCCATGTGAGCCATTTATTTCTTTTTTTTAGGAACATCACAGGTGGGTGCTCAGTGGAAAAGCAATCATTAATCTCATTAAAACAGCAGGGCAAGGCACTGAGAGCACATCTCCTAACATGCTCAGAGTGGAGACTCGTGGCTTTTGGGACCCCCAAATTGAGTTCTGTTCCTTTTAGTCATAATGAGTGGTAAAATCCAAAAGCATACTTAAAACAAAATCTTTGCAACTTGACCCGAGGCTGCAGATCCTGTCGCTGGTACTCACTTCATGGTATTGTTAGCCAGCCCCAGAAAAGCCACGGGGACAGCTGCACCTGCCCAGCATTTGTATATGAATTTTATAAAGGTGTACGGCTTTGAACAGGTTAGCATGAGAAAAATGGGAACATCACTGGGTGTGGTGGAAACAAAAAGATGAATAATTTAGCAACAGATCAGTAATTGAGGTTAATCTACCCTATGAGATTCTGTCTTAAAAGAAGACAATAGATACCAGGGATGTAATTCAGCTGGTAGAGTTCTTGGCTAACTTGCATAAAGCCCCGGGTTGAATCCCCTACATGCCTGTGATCCCAGTACTTGAGGGTGGGGAAGATCAGAAGTTTAAGGTCACTCTCAGGTATGTAACTAGCCTGGGATACATAAGCTCTTGTGTCAAAGGAAGAGAGGGAGGAAGGGAGAAAGGAAGGGAAAGAAGAAATGACAGAGGAAGGGAGACAACTGAGAAATTGAGGTAAGGATGTGTGGTTCAGTGCCAGAATGCTTTTCTAACATATGCACGAACCTTGGCTCAACCCAGCACTACACAAAACAAAAACAGAAAACACCGCTGAATTCTGCCAGTCCCAGTGGCCCTTCCACAGGGGCCATCTAGAATAGCATACCCAACAATCTCCAGTTATTTCATGGGACTCCAAGTCACTCAGTCCAAACAACACTCTCTATAGAGGATCAAGAGCAGATCTGGGGAGCCATGGTTTATGATTTACATCGCTCTCTAAATACAAGCCTTCCCTTCCTGTAAGGCGACGAGAAGACTCCCACCTGCAGACAGCAATCTGGACACAGTGAGCATGAGCGTGAACACGGAGCTGTCCCATTAGCCTTCCCTTCTTGACCTGGGAGTCGGTGAGCTCTCTACACATCAGTTCAAGATGTTGCCAGCTAGGTTTAATGGAATTGAGAAACCATTTCACCTAAGTCCTGCTCCAAACCATCTGATAACTCTAGCTCAGCACTCACCCTCGCTCTGAGCAGCAGGGGGATGGGGGAAAGGGCATCCCAGTGTTAACAAAAAGCACAGAAAAGTGACTCCTTACACTCACGGACCCCTGAGATTCTGACTCTTGGCCTGGTAACAGAGGACTTATTAGAGCTCAGAATGGTTCCGCTCACATATAAAGACACACTGACACAGACAGACATGAGAACACGAGAGAGAGTGGGTGGGGGAGAAGAGACCCTAAGTTCTGTTCTATGGAATAATAAGAATCAGGAAGCATGAACCCCCTTGGGTACATAGGGCTAATTGGACACATTCAGAAGGGAGAAATCTCTTTCAGAGCTTATAAAATTAAAGGCAATAAATAAGCAAATAAATGTGTTTCCTCCAATCTGGAGGTGCCTCCTTTATTGGCTCATAAAGCATTGCCTGGCATGCTAGCTCTGCTATCGACAGTCCAGAGACAAGGTTGCACCATCAGCCCACTAATTGGAACATCCCTTTCTCGGGAAACTCCTAAGTAAAGGACTGGGGTTCAGTTCCCATTTTCTCTTGGCAGAGGCTTTGGCTCAGAGGCACTTAGACACTTGAGATAACTATTGCATGGCAGGTTGGGGAGGAGGTGACAGAAACGGGGGAGGCAGACTCCTGAAGATGCTGAGCCAGGGAGAGAACACTAAGCTTGGGATCTTCTCCAGGGCCTATTGGGCCATGGATGTGAGATGCCCATGTGAGCTCTCAAATATCAAGGGCATGAAACTTCAAAGTAGACGGGAAACTGATCTGCATTTCACCTGACTGAGGGAATAAAATGTTGAGTCAGTCCAGATTAAGGACAGGATTTGGGCTTCGCGAGACAAGTGACGATAGAACCTCCTAGAAAATTTGTGTGCTCTGAAGTTGGGGGACGCATGAGTCTGTGCTTGATATACACCCAGGAGGACTGAGCCACTAAGCTCCACTGCCTCAGCAAAACTAAGCCGAGGCTCCTGAGGGAATGTTTTAAGAGTGAACATGCCCCAGGTGGTAGCCTACCAGGACAAGAGACACTTTATGAGTCCCCATGAGTTGCTGCTACAGGGGCAGAAACCATGGCAGAGCTGGGAAGAGCCAGTTAAAGTGAAGACTCGGCCCCTATCCTGGAAGCTGCATCCACTTGGCTCTGTAGAGCATCTCCAGAGAACTCACAGGAGTAGAACAGAAGGTGCTTTTCATTTTTTTCCTTTCCTTTTTCTTCCCCCCACCACCCTGCCATGTATACATATTCACATGTATGTGGGTACTCAGTGGGGGGTGCACATGTGTACATGTGTATACAGATGCCAGACATCACTCCCCGGTGTCATTCCTCAGAAATAATCCTTGCTTTTCGAGACAGGATCTCTCACTGCCTTGGAACTCATGAAGCAAGCTAGGCTGGCTAGTCACCGAGCCCTTGGGAGTCTCCTGTGTCTGCCTCCCCAGCGCTAGGATTACACACATGTGTTACCTTGCCCAGATTTTTACATGCATTTTACATACAAATTCCTTGTATGGCAAGCACGTCACCCACTGAGCCATCTCCCCATGTCAGATGGAGGCTATGTCTTGGTTTGCATCCATCCTGTGGCTTGTCACTAATGAAAAGGAAAGCCATGACCTTCTCAGAATCCCCACTCCATTGCAGAGGAGACTCCCTCCCATGGAGCACAGTAACAGGACAGTGGTAGGGTCCCCCAGGAGTCATGCTGATTCAAGGGACCTGAGACAGCAGCAGAGCAAGAAGCTTCACTCCATCCTCCAGGACTAATTTCATCAGAAAAACATACAGATAAGAACAGATCCCTTAGAACCTTGCACATTGCCTAACAGCAAATGCTTCCAAGCCTTACGGTCTTGATATCTTCTTCCTGATGGTCAAAGGAGTGGCTTTGTGCTCTGGGCAAAACAAATGTATATTTGGGGCCATTTATCTAGATTTGCCTAGATAATTTGAGGATATAAAGAAGATCCTAAAAGCTCTTGAAGAGGGAAGGAAAATAGGTCACAAATAAAGGAACAAAAAACTAGATCATAAAAAGCAGTGCTGGGAGCTTGAAGCCAGTGAATCAGCACCTTCCAAATCACAAGGAAAATTCATTTTTAACCTGGAGTTCTACAGGTAGTTCACCTGCCAATCAACTGCAAAGGGAGAGTAAAGATATTCTGAGACAGACGAAGGCAAAAAAAATATGTATTTCCCACGGCCTCTTTCCTGGGACACTCCTGGAAGACGCGTTCTTGCAAAAGAAGGAAGTAAACCAAAAAGGGAAAACAGGGGATTAAAGTCAGAGATTGAGCCCAGGAGCCAGGATAAGGGCTTCCCAAGATGAAGGCATACTAAGTCTTGAATGGCAGAACCAGGGCAGTCCGTGAACCATCTGCCCTGCAGAGCAGAAGGATCAAGGGCTCCGGAAAGCACAAGGAAGCAGATGGATTATACAATAGATCCAAACATTTGGAAAGTAATATCAAACTTACAAAGCAGATTTGATGGAGCACATAGGAAAACCATGAAGGGTAAATGCTGACTTAATCTTTTTATATAGAAAGAGCAAATACGAGTGTGGCTAAAGGTCTGCCTATGGGTCCTCATATTCACCCCCTCTCTGCTCTGACCTATGTGAGAGGGTGCTGGGTGCTGGCCCTCGAAACCTCAGTGCTCAAAGGTGGCTTCCATCTGAATTTAACCATTAAGAGGTACCGCAGGAGAAAGTGAACAGGAGGAGAGGACGCCAAGGTCCCTCTATCCCTCACTTACACACAGTCTCTTATGGTATCTCTTATAGAGATACAATCTCCCTCTAGCCTGCACAGAAAGACCTGATGGATGGCCTTATGGAGTCTGGGAGCACTGCTTCCCATTGGTTGTCCAGCCTTAGGCATAGTAGCTGCTTCTTACAGTTGCTAACTTCTAGTTGCCTCAACTTCCCTGGGGTGGCTTTTCAGTTCCCCATTACTGCTCAACCAATTTAAATTCACTTGCAACTGTCTTAAAGAGTGATTTCGATTTTTCTAACTGGAAACTGCTCTAGCCAGGAAGAAACTTGCTATCATGGAGGTTGCCTTCACTGTAAACAGATACTAGTTTATACTAGTTTAACCTGGAGTGTGAAGACTAGGGCAGAGGAGGGATGCAGTCATGGGAGGTTGTGTACAGAGAGGCTCAACCTTATCTCCCACAACAGGAAACTGGGACGCCATGTCTAATTCTGGTGCACCAGGAAATAGGGATGCCAGTGTGTCCTTAGAACAGTGACTCAGATATGAGCTGATGTGGGCTGGTGTGAGGAGGAGGGCTATGATGTAACAGAAAAGCATGTTGTGTCTTTACAGGTTCCACTGGAGTTTGAACTATGTCGAGGATTACTCTGATGAAATTCAAAGTAAGTGTAGAAATGATTCAATTTGATAACCTGAGAAATGACATGAAACTCACTGACTCCTAGTTCTCTGATCTGGCCTCTGCCCCATGAAAAGCTAGGACCTTGATTTATCTATGGCCTTGGGATTCTGTCTCAGAAGCCATGGATCCCTGGATCTGAAAGCCAGTGGACCAATACTCTTTTATGCAAATTGACCTTCTTGAAGCCTCACCAAATGGGATACATTAACATGAATAGAACTCATGTTTCTGTTAAGGTTTCTCACCTTGAATTGCACTGAAGCTAGGTCTCCCATCCAAGGACTGACAAAGTCTGATCCTGCTTAACTTCCAAGATCAGACAAGATTGGTTGTGTTTGGGGTGGATTGGCCTTAGAATGTACTGTGAACATATCAACTGTCTGGGTGTTCTACCCAAGGGAAGAAAGAAAGAGGAAAGAAGGGTCTCCGTCAACATCTTACCATGAGGCTGGAGAAGGGAGATGGGAGAGAGGGAAATTTAGTTCTCGAGTGGTCAGAGCCAGAAGGGGACACTCTTCCTTGTCACATCCCCACCCATGGTCTTCTACTTCTCCCTTTAGTCAATGACTGTCCTGCTTATATTTTGTCAACTTGATACAAGCCAGTGTCATCTGTGAGGAGGAACCTCAACTGAGAAACACTTCTATCAGAGTGACCCATTGGCATGCCTGTGAGGACATTTTCTTAAAATTATTGTTGTGGGAAGGCCCAGGCCACTGTGGGTAGTGCCACCCCAGGGCAGGTGATCCTGTACTGTACAAGAAGGCAGGCTGAACAAGCTATGGGAAGCAAGCCAGTAAACTGTGCTCCTCCATGGCCTCTGATTCAGTTACTGCTTTCAGGTTCCTGCCCTGGCTTCCCTTAGTGATGGAATGCAAAATGTAAACAGAAATAAACCTTTCCTCTCCCAGTTGCTTTTGGTTAGGGCCTTTATCATGGCAATAAAAAGTGAACTAGGGCAATGACCTCTAGTTTGAAATGGAATCTCTTAGCACAAGTCAAGGGTTCCTATTGTATGGTACATACTGAGACTAACTATGGAACCAGCATTTGAGTGCAGGAAACAAATGAAGACAACCAGGCAAGAGAGGAAAGCAAAACAAGGAAGAGAAGGCATATTGGAAAGCATGGTTAGCCAGAAACATGAACAACCAGCTAACTCCTGCCAGGGAAACTAGATATTGGGCACATGCCTCTGGGCTCTCTTCCCTGAAGGGTTAGGGAGCTGGGGTGTTTATCTCCTGTCCATCATCAGTCACTGGATGCTATGGGGAGTGGGTGTTGATTTCCCAGTATTCTGGTCTTCCTGAGAAGAGGGAGCACTAGTGAGAAGAGACATCTAAACAAAAAAAAATGGGATGCTGCTGGCTACACGTTGAACCAGTATAGACAGTTTCTGTTTCTCCTGGTCCCACAGACATTCAGTCCCAAAGAAACACATATTAGTTATAAACTGTTTGATGTATTATCTCAGGCTTATTATTAATTAGCTCTTACAACTTAAATTAACCCATACTTCTTATCTATGTTTAGGTACATGGCTTGGTACCTTTTCTCAGTAAGGCATTCTTGCTTCCTCTGCATCTTGTTGGTGACTGCATCTCTGCCTGTCCTCTTCCCAGAATTCTCCTAGTCTGGTTTCCCTGCCTATACTTCCTTCCTGGCTACTGGCCAATCAGCATTTTATTAACCCAATATGAGTAACAAATCTTTACAGTGTACAAGAGCATTATCCCACAGCAAAACAGGGTGTACTGAAGGAGTGGGCAAGGATACTGATTACTGTTGGGAGATACTGCCATCCCCCTTTGCCCTTGCTTCCCTGGGTTCAGTGCCATGTTAGATCCCAAAATCATTGTTGAGTCTGGTGATTCCTCTCAATATAACTTAAACATATCTCTTTGAATTATCTGCTCTACTCACAGACTTAGTCGGCCTATCCATGTCCCCAGCCCACTGTGCTCTTTCTAGCCACAGTGAATTATAGTATTCCATGTTCCTGTCTTTTGTCTCTATTATGTGGTAGCCTGCTGTGGGATAATGCTCTTGTACATTGTAAAGATTTGTCACTCATATTGGTTTAATAAAATGCTGATTGGCCAGTAGCCAGTCAGGAAGTATAGGTGGGGCAACCAGACTAATAGAGTTTTGGGAAGAGGAAAGCCAGAGATGCAATCAACAGCCATTGCCACCCAGATGCAGAGGAAGCAAGATGAGAATGCCTCACTGGTACCTCAAAAGGTACCAAGCCATGTGGCTAAACATAGACAAGAATTCTGGTTTAAGTTGTAAAAGCTAGTTAATAATAATCATGAGCTAATAGGCCAAACAGTTTATAATTAACATAAGCTTCTGTGTATTTGTTTGAAACTGAATGGCTGTAGGACCAGGAGTGACAGAAGTTTCCATGTACAGTAGCTTCCTAAGAAAAGGACAATGTCCCCCGGACCCAGGCCTATGACAAGTGCTCAACACAAGACAAAACTGACTTCATACTTTGGTTACAGAGAATGCAATTTGATAAAGGGAAACAGGACATGCCCTGGATTTTGATCCACTTACTACCTATAGATGGGTGTGCTCAGTCATCCATGCATGCCCCATGCACAGGCATAGCTGTATTGGGCAATCAATTATACCTGAGACTAGGCTTTCCATATTCACATAGCTAGGCTATAAGAACGCTCCATTTTGGCATACAGACTCCTGAAGCCAACAGGTTTGGAAGGAGAGATCAAGAGTCAGAGGGTCAAGTTAGGCTGTTAGTCAATTAATGGGCATGCCTAAGGGCTTAGAAGGTGAGGGATGGCATCTCGGCCTCACTGAAACCATTAGGACAGTGGCAACAGCCTAGATTCCCAGAGAATATGCAAGCTGTCTGTCTCTTAGAGGCCCTTGCTCTGTCTGAGTGGGAATTTGGCACTGAACACCAACGTAGCTAAAGAGTATCCCAATTACACTAGAATGATTGTCCTGCACAGTGACCAAAACCACCAGTCCCAAGTGGTATTGGAGATCAGCTAAAACAAGATTCACCTTGCATTTGAATGGGAGACAGAGCCCGAAAGTCAAGGCAGACACTTAGGACTTGAAGTCTTCTTACCCATTACTGACCTATCCTCAAAATCTGAAGTGTGGTCCACAGACCAACAGCCTGAGCTCTCTCTAGCAGCATGTCAGAAACACTGATTCTTGTATTGTGTTGTGATGTTTGTTTGTTCATTTGAGACAAAAAAAAAACCTCATAGAGCTCAGGCTAGTCCTGCATTATCTATGTACTTGAAGCTGTCCTCAAATTTTTGATCCTCCTACCTCCACATCCCAAATGCTGGGATTATAGGTGTGTATTATTATAGCCAGGAATAGCCTGCAGCTTAAAGTGTCCAGAAGGTTGGGATGCAAGGAACAGGATCCAGGGATAGTCTGCAGTTAAAAGTGTCCAGAAGGCTAGGGTGCAAGGAACAGGAGGCACACAGCCTCAGGCAGACATGCTCTGTTTCTCTATAGATCTCTTCCATTATCCATGAAAAGCTTATGGGCTACCATTGTGAAATCTTCCTACTAGGTGGCTCTGCCACCCACTGATGTGCCCATGAGGGAGTGCTCCTCTAGGTCTGCACTCTCCACACCCCTACTCCCTTATCCTGGGCTGCCCTTCTCCCAGTGCCATTCCCTGCAGGGAGTCTCCCCACAACCCCTTTGGGCTATCCATTGCTGTCTTGTGGTCCACTCAGTGTCAGAATAGCATTCATCCAGCCAAAGCTCTGCTAACTTTCCATCGCCTCATCACATTGGAACAGAGGAGTCTGTCACCTTTATGTAACCATCTGCTAGTGTCAACATAAAACATTTTGCTGGAGGGAAGAATGCTGGCTAGATGATCCTCTGGTGGTAAAACGGCCCATAATTCCAGAGGAGCCAGCTGTAAGAGGATCTGAGAAGTGTTCCCACCCCGGCTCTGGCCTGTCAAAAAGCTCTGGGAGCTAAGGCCTGGAGGAAGCTGGGGACAGGTCAATATGTCAACCCAAGATGATTGTGAAGTGCACACTGCTTCTTCCGTTGAGACAAGACCCTGAAAGGCAGATGGCATGAGAGCCACCCTCAGTGACCCTAGGGAGCTGCAGGAAGGCAGGCGGCAGGGGCATTCTTTTTTGATAAACAATGAACCTAGTATCTGAGGGTGAATTGGTGTTTAGACTCCTTCCTATGTGCTTTTGGAAGGCTTACTGGCAAGGCTCTAGAAGAGAAGCTGTGAACCCTGTGAGGGCAGATATAAGTCACATGTTAGAGCAAAGTGACCATGATTGGGCAGGTTGGGTCTGGTGCATGACTTCCACTGCCAGAAAACCGCACCTACTGTGTACAGGTTCACAATACAGTCAATGCTTTCCAGAATTCAGTTATATAACTGCTATGAGCTGTATCAACAGATAAAGAGGCAGACTCTCCAAATAGTTGTTAAAACTCTATAAAGTATCCAGTGGTAGAGCTACTGCATAAATAGACTTGGGATGCCCATCTGAGGCCATCTGTCTCCAGGGCAGAGCGCTGGATGTGCAAAAGGCCCTCTGCTGACCTGGAAACCCAAGGCTGGTTCTGAGCAATCTGCTTCTTTTCAAAAATATCCAGGTGAAATGTTAGGAAAACACCCAAGGGACTCCGGGCTGCTTTCCAATGAGCACAGGAACTCTAGTTAGCTCTTTCACAGAGTCCAGAACTTACAAGAACAGGAGCCATCAGAAGGTCAAGGCTCAAGTAAGGTAGGGATCTCACCACGATGACAAAACTGGAGAAAATAAACTGAGATCGTGTCCAGAAGGAAGGAGAAGAAATAGTACCAGAGCAGAGGGTCCTGGAAATAGAGCCCATGTAACAAAGCATCATGACCCAGGGCAGAAGCTCAGGAATATAGGAACCTGGAGGTCAGAGGTGGCCTTGAGTCCCTAGAAATGATCATAACTCCCAGGGAAAACTCTGAAATCATCTGAGATTTTGCACAGACCTTTGAGAATCAAGTGGGCCCACTGACACGGCACCAACCCTTGTGAGATGTTTGGCACTATCCCAGGTGCCTTGCATCTCCAGACCTTGTTATCTTCTTTCTCTCTGGTATTCATTTCCAAGGCTGGTTAAATATCTCAGTAGTAGAGTGCTTGCCTAGCATGCACAAGGTGGTGGATTTAATCTCCTGTAAACACAGATACACACACACAATTTCCAGACACTCCTCTGCTTGTTATACACCTATCTGAGGAGCAAAATCTGTCCCATCAAGAAAATCCCACTATAGGAAAGATAACACTGGGAATGCTGTTCTGTGTGTGTGCATGTGTTTGTATGAGTATGTGTGTGTGTGAGAGAGAGTGTGTGTGTGTGTCTGTGTGTGTGTGTGATGAGGGACATTAAACTACAAAGACCTTGTGTGGCTCAGGATGCCTTGGCTTCTGTCCAGAACGGACAGTGTTGGGAGCAGATCTAAGAGTTAAATAACTCCCAAAGGTGTTTCTTCATCTTCTTTCTAGTTTTTTTTTAATAATTCATAGTACCAGACAGGCTGACAACGTATTGAAAATGGTTCCTCACCTGGAAAGCGCTTATTACTTACAGTATGCCATCTTTATTACATCGATACTGACATTCAACACTCAATAAATCTCCATGCCCTCCATGGAGAAAGGCTGACAGCCAACAGGAGTCCTACATTTCTCAGCCTTCCAGTGCTGGTTTTGGTTTCAGGGTGATAAAATATGCTTGGAGACCTGTCCATACACCCAACGCTAGACTGTGCAGAAAGGGCTGGTCCCTGGAGACTTCCCTCAAGCTTGTGGCGCCTTCCCCAGCCTGGCCAAGCCTCTGAGATACCAACAGTGACTGATGTCCATATGAAAAGATACATAGGTACAGGCAGGATCATCAGGGGAGTGCAGAACCTCTGGTTCCGTGCCCCATCACATGACCTACCGAAGGTCTGTTGACCACAGACCTTCCCTATGCCATGCCCTGTGTCTTTACTTTCCCACCTGCAGTAAACCAACATGCTTCCAGTCTCTGGTCCTTTGTTTATGTGAGAGACTCTATCTTGAATGCCAGATGCTCCTTCAAGCCCAAGTTCAATGCCCCCTACTCATGTGAAGTTGAAATTGTCATTGTCCTTTATGGAAAAGTCCATGGGTTTTTAATCTGAACCCACCCAAGCCTCATGCACATGGTAGACAGGACCCATGACTGTCTAGTTCTCTGGGAGATTCTTCGGGGCAGGGTAGATCTTGCCTATTTCAGGATCTAAATCATTATAAAAGGTCTGGAATCAAAACATAATGAGTAGATGAGGGAGTGGATGGATAAGTGGCCTTTCTCCCTTTCCTCACCCATTTCTTCTCACCCCTTACCACCTCCCACATTTCCTGGAAATTCATCCCTCCATCTCTGACTTCTTTTGCTAAGTCATGGAAATATGAGGTCATGGTGGTTAATAATTTGGACTCAAAAGTCAGACTTGTCTTTGTGACTCTACCCATAAGCCATAAAGTCTTTGAGCTCCATTTCTTTATCATCTGCTACAGATAATAATATATGAATACTAGGCAATCTGAAGATTGAGTGAGAAAGTATAGGCAAAGTGCATGACCCCACCCTCCACCTACTCTGAGGGGCTAGAACCATTTCTTTATGGGATTCTCTGCACTGGGAATGAAAGTAGAAATAAAGACACCTGTAAAGACAAAAATGATAGGGTTCAGTGCTTAATCCATAAACCCATTACCCACCAAGAGTCTCCCTCTTCCCTTGTCATCCACGTATGGAATGCGCCTGTCTTCCGTCTCCTTATCCCATGAGATAATGTACACTGTGGCCTGGAAGAAAGCTGTAGAGCATTGATTGCATCCCAGGATGGGCAGGTGGGGAGATGAATCTAAGGCACATGCAGGGGCCTCCATTTTTATTTAAAAATCATGCAGAGGAGGTCTGTTCCACAACATGAAATCCCCCCTTTTCTACAGGCCTGCCAGTGCCCTTCTGTATGGAGAGGAACTTATGTGGGTCATTGGCTCAGCAATTGCCTCAGGTCTCTTGGGTTGTGTAGCGACAGCTGGTCGCCTAGCCATCCTGAGTCCTCATTCCAACCATTGGTGCATGGCTGAACAAGGGTGTGGGTCCTTGAAAGTCCCCTGAACAACAAAACAATGGAGTGGTTGACCTCAAGGGTGGCCCCAAATTATACTGTTGGATCTCACCTCAAACTGGTGACTGGGACAAGGTATTCTTCTGCTGTGTACTCAGACTTAGCAAGCCAGACAGACCAGCATTAGCTACTGAACCACATCTCTTGCTCTCTCTGGCTATTTTTGATCTGTGGTTGGTTGAATCAGAGGTTGGGTGTAACAGCACAAAGATAACAAATGAGAACTCTGATGTTACCATTTTCATCTGAAGTCTTTGACTTGGGCAGGCATGTTACACACTTCGCTGGCCACACAGGACCAGTGGATACTGTACCAGACAGAGCTTCTCTACTCACAAAAGCTGTCTTTCCTCACACCTCCCAGTCCTCAGCTCATACCCCTCCCCCTGAGATCTTTCCATTCCTCCCACCTTCTCTTGCTGAGCTGCTCTGAGCTACGTTCCTGTTCACGGTAAATAATCAATTCTCCACCCACTCCCTTAAAAACAGCCACTGTATCTTTTTCCCCCAATGAGAGGTTGCCTTTTCAGCATTAATATAAGAGTACAATCATGCTGCATCAATATTATGTAGCTTCAGGAAAAGATAACACAAATAAATTATACCCAATGAGTAATTATTGAGATCTATTGAAAATATTCACTCAGCCATGCATCCTTTCAACTCTTTGGGTTACAAATAAAAATAACTGTTTCCTGCCCTCATTTGAACCTCAGAAGCTGAGCTTCAAGCTATCCACACATGGATTGCTGGTAAGAGCAGAGCCAACCCAGATCTCTGCCACACCCAAGGCAGGGGTATGCAAGTGCTCCATGTCCAACCTGAATAGCCCATCTACTCAGCTCCTTCTACAAGCTCAGGGAGGTGGAGCACGGGCTTCATATGTCCCAGAAATGAAAGGGAAGATTCTGAACTCACTGCTGCAATGTGGGAGTGGGTCCTACGCAAAGTGATTATGGCACAAATGTGGAAGGAAGATGAACTGATGGTTTTAATAGTAGCCATAGCCATTTATTGAGTGATCGCTATGTGCCAGGCTCTGGGATATAGGCCTCATGGGGTGTATCAGTTATACCCTATCATAGCAGTATGGACCAGTGAGCATTACTATGGGAGAGAATACAATGGGCAATCACGCATATGGGTGGAAGCAGCCTACTGAGAGTGAACAGAGGGAAGAAGGGAAATTCAGATTCCTGATATCCATCCTTTGATGGTGGTGGTGACTCTTAGCTAGGAGGGAAATGGGAAACTAATTCTTCTCAGCTGAGCCTCATGTACGACAAGGTCTGTTACAAGAAGGAAGATGTCTACCTGTCCTGTCACTTCTCATGCCAATACATACAAACATATTATCTCCATGGTGTATCTCTAGAAAGAATGCGTGATCTTTCTGACCTGGTATAGCATGATAGAGCCCGGGAGTTAGGCCTGCTTGGTCTGCTCTCTCTGCCACGTGAACACTGCGACCTTAGAGAACCAAGCTTAGTTCTCTGCGCTCTGACTTCTCCTTTGTGTAAATGCTGATGCTGCAGACAACAGCGAACACTTGCATCACCGCATGTCACATGTCAGGTGCTGCTCTCAGTAGGCAGCGAGGACGATGCTTACTATTAACATATCCCACAGGTAGGAGACTGAGGGACAGGAAGTTTACATCGAGCAATCTGTCCTGAGTCATAGAACTGATGGTGATCAGTGCTGGCTCCGGCCTCTGGAGGAACCACTCTTCTCCACGTCCTCACAACGGGGCAGCCACCACTCACATGTGCCTTAAAGGAGCACACTCAGTGGTACACAGAGGTAGATGGGTGTCCTAATTAGTTTTAATTGTCAACTTGACACAGTTTAGGGTCACCTGAGAGAGTTTGAACTGAGAGATTGCTCAAACAGATTGGCCTGTGGGCATGTCTACAGGTGGTGATCTTTATTATTAATGGATGCAGGGGATCTCAACCCTCTGTGGGTGGCATCATCCCTGGGTGTGAAGCATGAGCCCGCAAGCAAGTCAGAGAGCAAACCAGCACACAGCATTCCTCCATGATTTTGCCTTTAAGCCCTTGCTTGAGTTCCTGCCCTGACTGTTCTCAGTGATGGACTATCACCGGAAGTATAAACCCAAAAGATCCTTTCTTGTCTACACTGCTTTTGGTCGGAGTGTTCTATCACACTAGAACCCTGGGAGACTGGAACCCCGGGTGACTGGAACCCCACAATCATGAATGGATGAAGTCTTTGACATTAGAAGTTGGTTTCATATTGCAGGGGTAGAGTCCTTTGAGAAGCAACATCTTGGTTCTCTCCTGTTCTCTGTCTCTCTGCCTAGGCCCTCTCATTCATGTGCTTTCTATCATAGGATGCAGAAGCAAGAAGCACTCTCCTGACCCCACCCACTAGGTCTTCCCAGCCTCTAGAACTGTGAGGACACAAATCTCTGATTTTGATAGGATATCCAGTCCTGGGTATTCTGTTACAGCAACACAGAATTGACTGAGTTAATGGCTCACCTCATATTGTGAATTCGACAAAGTACCCATGCAATGTATGGGTATACTGGCTCATATATAGTAAGAGCATAGTAAATGCATATAATAGCATGTGAGCAAGTAAGCTAATGATGGTTGCCCTGTGGTACAGCAGCCCAGCATAGTTTGGGGGTATAAATACAGGTGCTTCCAAATGGCCAAGGGAGCGAGCAGAGTTACAAGGGAATGCGAGCCTCCAATGGGACCATCTCTTACTTAATGGCAGAGATAGCCCTGTCCATCCCAGAGATACATCTGAGACTGCTGTCACCTTTGGGTTTTCCAGGCCATGCTGTGTTGGATCTGGATGTCTCTAACGAAACAGAGGCGGCTCAACTTTGACTGTTGGCCTGGGGGGGCCATGCCTGGAAAAGTCTGGATGCTAAGAGAGCCCGGCTATACTGCACATCTGAACTCACTGGCCTTTCAGGCCCAGACTCCACTGGCATGCTCAGGCAGAGGCTTAAGTGGAAAGAGGACAATGTGTGTCCACTGAGGCAGGAAAACCAGATCTGAGGTTGTGCACATGTCTAGGGAAAGTCAGTAATGCCTGGTTCATCTCTGCTTTCTACTTTACTGTATGTGACCATTATAACCAGGGAGGCCAGAAGCCAAGCCAGTAATACAAGATGGCTGTGTGGCATGTGTCTTGGCCACACAAGGACTCCCCCTGCCCCCAGGAAGTTCTCTCTGATCTCCAAACAGCTCATCTGTAAGAATGGCCTGTGAATCATTGCAAGAGCCAGGTGTCAGGGAGCCCCACTACCACTGCAGTCCTGAGCAGTGACATTTGCAGGCACAAGCTCCTCCTAGACCTCTTCCAGGGCTCACAGCACCAATCCAACCACAGCATGCAAAGGACAATTAGCCCTACCAGATGGAGATGTATTGAGAACCCTCTCCCAGGAAATAGCCAATTAAAGGCTGGGTTTTAAAAGGGATGGTTGATTTGCTCAAAGGTGCAAACTATAGGCTGTAGGAACTCTTCGGCCTTGTATTTTCCTATTTCCCAAAAGAGACCTAAATGCTGGTGGATCCAGTTCACACACGGCTCTGCGCGGAGCCTGTTGAGAATTTCTCTGCTGCAAAGCATGGGCTGGTCATTGGCAGGCACATTTGTCTCATCATTCAACCCCATTTCACTTTACCCTTTCACCCCGGCTGCCCAGGGCAGGTTGAGAGCAAAACACTGGGGCCATGGGTTGGCCATGTAGGCTGGCGCAGTTGACATCACAGCTTCAGGAGCATGGAGGGCAATACCACCTCTGATAAAGCAGGACATTCTCACTTGGCAACCATCCACATCCAGGTTGAGCTGGAGGAACGGGAGCCTGCCTGTGGTGGGCAGATCGGATTGACAGAATCAGCAATGAAAAGCTCATCTCTCACAGAAGGAAAGAGTACCTCTGATCCATTTAGCATTGACTCCAAATTTGATTTTTAGATTCTAAAATGAATAATATGTGATGTTGTTTTATTGGTTCAACCAGAATTTATGAGTAAATGGAAAAAAAACAAAGAAAGAAAGCAAAAGCCCTCCAGGGAGAGGAGAATCATTACAAATTGCATCCTAATGTTTAAGCAGCACTGGGCACACTGGCGTCAGACAGCGACAGAGCATTTTATCCAGGTTATGTCCTCCAGCATCCTGCCAGCTTTGTGCCAGGCAGTGGGCACACAGAAAAGTGAGAACACAAGGTGCTTTCTGGGTGAGTTCCCTTCTGACTTCACAAAAGGCAGCTCTGGTCCTAGGCATCTGCCTGCTTTGAAGCCAAAAGCTACAGTGCCATAGAAGCCAAGGATGCTGCTACAGAGGGCAGACTGGTCAAGCCAGTAGCAGAGAAAAGTGTAGGGTTAGGAGTGCATCTGCCAGGTCCCAAGGCTTCATGGAAAGCCCACTTCCATCCCTGACTCTCAAATGGATCTCTCTTTCTTTGACTTAGAGATGGGTTCTCTCTCTAACAAGTTACTAAGTAGTCCAGGCTGGCCTCCAACTCACAATGATCTGCTTGCCTTAGCCTCCTGAGTACTGGGATTGTAGGAATGAGCACCATGTGTTCACACAGTGAGTGCTTGTGTGTGCGCATGCATGCTCATGCACCACTGTGTGTGGAGGTCAGAGCACATCTTTATAGAGACAGTTCTCTCCTTCTACCTTTCCATAATTTAGAGATTCTAACTCAGGTTACCGGGCACGCACTGTGCTCTCCTTTACCCTCTGAGACATCACACGGGCCTCAATATACTATTTCCACCTTCAAGATGGTTGTGGTTATAATCTATGGTGTTGGAAGGCTTTAGTAAAATCTCCATAGTACTTAGTTAATGGGTGTTGGTTACAAGATGGAAGTTTTTCCTCATCTCTGATTTGACTATTTTAGAATAAACCCAGAAGGAACATTGACCATTAGGCTTTCCAGTTGATTACAACAGTCACTGGCCAGCCAACTAGATACCTGAAGAGAGTGAATGGCATCTGAGTAATGACAGCCAGCCTGTCCCCTAGCCATCAAACACAATGCACACATGTGTACGCTCATGTGCATACAAACATGTATCTGAATACACATGAACATACAAATACACACAAATCAAAAAAGTGAAAGAAAGCCCATGAGCCACCTAAACAATCCAATCTGTTGATGCTAGCCACTAGTTGCATCCTTTCCCAGTCTCTCCTTCCACCACCCATGTGACCGAGATCATCTGTTAGCCTCTTCTGCATAGACGCCTCCCACCTTCCCTATGATAACTGCACTGTTAAAGAGGCTTTAAAGAGAAGTTGAGTTCAAGCTAAGCACCTCCGCTCCTGCTGTGGTAGCACCCAGCCTAGAGGGAAGCACACTGTAGCTGAGTCATCATAAGCATAGCCATTCTTCATGTTCTGCTTTCCTTCTTCCCCCAGGCGATGGCCACACACATTTCAAACCTACCATGGCCTCTGTGTTGTGTTGTTTTGTCTCTAACTCGGGGATGATTTGACAGCGTTTCCCCTACAGCAATCCCCACACTCCTCAATTAGGGCCATTTCCACTGTGAACATGTGAGAGAAATGAATCCAGCCTATGGTGTCATTATTATTAAAGTTGGTCTGAGACTCATATTCTCATTGAAGGGGAAATATTTTGATCATACAACTTCAGTCACCATCGCTGAAGAATATCACAAATAAGATACTAAAAGCCACCAAAAGGAGGTGCAGTAAACTGGAATTAGAAGCCAGTGTGTGTGGTATGATATAGCACATGGATTCAGAAGATCTGACATGAATCTTCAAGAGCACCATAGCTCGGTCAGCCAAGAAAGAGGATGAGAGTGTTTCAGTAAACTATGAAATCACATCTTAAAAAAAATTCCATCGAGCCAAGAGAAGTGAATCGGAAGGTATCAGAAATCGGGTCAGCAATTTGTCAGCTATTTGAAGTTCTGAGCAGAAAGCATGGACTTGGGTATTTCAAGTTTTAGATTTTCAATCTTGATTCCTAAAGTTCACTCAGCAGAACAAAGAGCACCTAGCAACAAAGCCATGGCGGCAGAAAGGGTGGCACTACAAAGGCTCTAAGGAACAAGCGCTGCCACTCTTCTGGAACCAGACATTCCTCGCCTTCTCTAAGATCCTCAACCTGGCCGTCCATGAGATGCTATGCTGAGTGCACCATGTCCATTCTCTGAGATCCCCAACCTGAACGTCCGTGAGATGTTGTGCCAAGTACACCATGCCCATTCCTCCACCACTCTTCACTATCCTAAGACGTACATCCTATCAGTATCTCTGTTCCTCAACCAAAGCAATTAGACTCAAGAAGGTTAAGTAATCTGTCCAAGGATCCATATCAATGAGTAGAGCCAGGAAGTTGTTATATGTTTCTTGAACAGATGAAAGAATAGAAGGAAGGTTCTTCCAAACACTTCTCACGTTTTTTTTAAAAAAAACTTTTGCTGATTTTTTGTAAACTTCACATCATTCACCCCAATCCCACTCATCTCCCTGTCCTTCCATATCCACTCTCTGCCATTGCAACCTTCCCCCAAAAAAGAAGACAAAAAATAAAAATAAATAAAACATTGAAATAAAAAACAAAAGCAAACTAATATCTCACTGTAGTAGCTGTGATGTGTCACAGTGTGTCACACAGTGTACCCTTTCACGAAAACAGCTTCACCTGCAAGAATTCATTGCAATGAGTCATTGCTCTGGCTTACGGCTTCTGGTCTCTGCTACATTATCAATATTGGATCTCATTGGGACTTCTATCAGACATCCCGTTGTTGTCCTGTGTCATGGAGATGCTACAGGTTTGATTCTGCAGGACTGGCCCCTTCACATGCTTCAGCAGTTCTTAGATGGGGTAGATGGTGGGGTGGTCCAACTCAAAGCCCTGGATCTGGGCCATGGTGGTAGCTGAGTTGGTCAACCTGCCTACTCTCCTGCACCTACACCAACAGGAAAAGCTCTCTTGCTTTACCCAATGAGGGGTGGGGCCAGCTCTCCTGCCTGTGGCAGCTGGCAAGGGATGGAATCAGCTCTCCTGTGCTCATGGCTCACAGCATCGGGGCCAGCTCTCCCACACCCATGCCACCAGGGCCAGGTCTCCAGCACTGCCCTAGTAAGGGGTAGGGCCAGCTCACCCAAATGATGCATCTGGCAATGTCTCACAGTCTTAGGGCTTTGTTTAGAATACAACAACAGGGCTTTCATTATTTTTTAAGAGAATTCTTTATTAGTTTCTGTACACAAGCCCATGTAGATAAGATATTACATATTTAATACTATGTGTTACTACTGCACAAATGGGAAAGGTTGTGTTTAACATTTCTAGACCAAGCACAATGCCAGCTCCACACAGTGAACAGGGATACTTTTTCCAAATTGACAACAGGTGCTTTCATTCTTACTGAATTAATTTGATTGGCAGACAGTCACCTTCTACTGGAAAATGGCAGCTCTCTCCCCCGTGATTCATCCATCAATCACCAAGAAGCCTGAGATCTCCCCATCCATCAACAACATGTTATTGGTTGTTATCACCAGAGTGCAAACAAGGTGGGTCCGCGCTTGCCTGACTCAGAAGCTCAGTAGCAGTCCCTGAGCTTAGCCCTCAGCCCTGACTTTCCCAGTAGGAGTAACAGAGCTGCTTCCTACACAGGGGGTCCTTTTCTCTCCACCCTACACTCCCCCGCCCCAAAAAAGAGCAACTTGCCAGCCCTCAGTGAGGTTAGCAGCAGAATAGTTGAATGGAAAATCTAACAAACTGAGAGGAAGGAACTGGCAGTGCAGCGGGGCTGAGGGGCACTGAAGATCCATAGGGGTGGGGCACTGACCTGGGGTTCTATCCTGCTCTGAGTCCTTCCACATCTCTAACCAACCCCTCCCACTGAGGGCTCTACCTGTAATTCCTGATCTGACTCCCAGTGCCTTCCCCCACCTGAATCATCCCCTTGCATCCACCAGCCACAGCTGCCAGAGTAAACCTCTAGAAACTTGAACCAAATCGCAGAACTCCTTCACTTCAGACTCAACACTCTCCCTTCTCATCTAGCTGAAATCTACACCCCAAACTGCTCATCACACACTTGCCTCCAACACATGGGCCTCCATCCCTGCATCCAGGATCATCCCTGCATCCAGGATCACCCGTGCATCCAGGACCCGTGTGCTTGATGGGACCCCAGGATAGACACTTGCTGTCAAGTCATAGCTCAGTTGCCAACCGCCTGTGTGAGTATTTGCCTGAGTGCTGGTCTGTGCCCCATTTGAGGGGCTGGCATTCACAGAGGCTCATCTGGAACTGGAGTTATAGGTAGCTGTGGCTCTGCAGGAGCAGTAAATGCTCCAAACTGCTGAGCCATCTCTCCAGTTCCTAAAAATAAATTTTAAACTCATATGTGAAACAATTTGAGCACAACATTCTTCTAGGATTGGGTACAAATTTCTTCTCATCTTTACCAGCTGCCATGCCTGTAATTATTTTGACAGTCATTCTTGTTAGCAACGGTTTTTCTATCAAATTGTTCAATGTGTGCAACTTGCTTTTCCTGAGAAACAACTCTCTTTCTACCCATATTTTTCTGAGTCATTCAAAACTTGACTACATTATTAGTATGGTAACAAGCTCCAATAGACCAGAATGCTGGGAAGAAAAGGAGCTCTCTGGCAGTTTAGGGGAGGCATCTGAAACACTGAGGGTCCCCTCCAGCTGGGACTGCCAGTGCTTCGTGGCCCGTCAGCGGTGTCTACAGAAAAAGCAAATGGAGAACACAGGTGAATTCCTGAGTTGGCTGAGTGAGGCAGGTCAAGAGATAGTCCATTGTATGTAGATTACATGGGAACATGCCAAAAATGCTTTCCCTCATAGATTATTATATTCTTTTTAATACTATCTTGTGTCTGTGAAATGTTGACAACATCACAGCATCATCTCACAAACAGGGAGGAGACTATGCTCTTGGCCGAGTCAAAGACATACTGCTGAGAGAGTTTTTCACTCTCAAAGTCTCTGTGGCTTCACACCAGCAATTTACACCACTATCCTGGGTCCTCGTGGTTACCTCGTGAACTGAGTGTCATGAAAATGGCTTTGTGATTGCACAATTGTATTCATTCATGAGGAACAAAGTATAAGACAGGTCTCTGGATGCTACCATCCCTCTTCTACCCCAAAATGCTACCAAATGCAGTCAGCAGCTCCAAACTCATGAGTCACTGTCACTGACCAAATCCTCATTTATGTCACTAGTTTGGCTTTCCTTTAGATGTTAATTAAAAACAAGATCTTTCCTCATTGGTTCCATCCATCTCTATCCAAGATTTAGCAAAAGTACAGCCCATGGGTTTGCTAGGGTAAGAATATGTGCAAGTCAAGAGCACTGGGTATGGGAAGAATGCCTTCAACACCAGGCACTGGTATAGTCTGCATGGCAACCTTAGGCAGAGGGACACTTCCTCAGACCTTTGCAGTTTCCTCTCTACGTCTGTGACATCAAATGCTCTAATTATCAAAGGCAAAGACTGAGACCTAGACAGGAAGAAAGAATAGATAGATAGATGATAGATAGATAGATAGATAGACAGACAGACAGACAGA
>LOJH01001785.1:0-18468 GCA_001685095.1 Ellobius talpinus
AAAAAACAACAGAACATGCACCAAAGTCAAAGCTTCAAGCCTCCAGTACATGCAAGCAGGTGCACACACCTCAGCCCAAGAGAGGGGAACTGTGGACGAGCTCAAAACCACTCCTCTTCGCCCTGGGTACAAGTAGGCGCCTAGTTCACTCTGGTTAAGACCGTTAGGGAGTGGACAGCATTTTACAAAATGTTGAGCGCAAAACGTTTTAAAAAGTGGTTCTTAAAAGGAAAAAAAAACTCGAATTGATCGTATATGGGAAAACCTAACGCCTGCAAACTTCCGTTCTGATAGCTGGGGGAATCCTGAACCTAGATCCCCAAGGGGAAGCAACCAACGCGCAGTACTGGTACTGTCGCGACATTTTACAATTTGTTCCTAGTTGTTCGGACTTATTTGAAAGTTTCAATCAACTTCTACAGTGCGAGCGGGAGGAAGGGCCAGGACCGTGCTTTCCGTCTCAGACTGGCTTTTGTGCCTTTGTTTGGTTTGGGTTGCCACAGTTTAGAGAGAGGTTAGGCGACTCGACAGTTTCTTTGGCAACCACCTCCCGGAGGACCGAGAGTCACGCCCTGATACTTGGAAACGGAGGAGGAGTAGGAGGCGGGGTCCGAGCGGTGGGCGGAGTCACAGGTGGGCGAGGCGGGCGATAGGCGGTGTCCTCCTAGTGGGAGGGGCCTGGCCTTAGAGCGTGGGTGGCTATTGGTAGTGGTCAGGGCCCTTGACGCGGGGGTGGAGTGGGCGGGGCCTAGGTGCGTCTGCGCAGTCCACTCTACTCGGCGGCGGAGGAGACGCGGTAGAGGAAAGATGGAAGACTTCCAGGCTTCCGAAGAGGTAACGCCGGGATGGGCCACGGGAGAGGGTGGTGACCGAGATCCAGGCGTGGCGCGGCCCCGCCTGGGAAGCCGCAGCTACTTCTGTCCACGGCCACCCAACCCGAGACTGATGAGCCTGGGTGGCGGTTCCCAGCGGGCCACTCCGAGTCTTTCCCGCGTGGGCGGTGCCCGTGCGGGCTGGTGGACTCGGTAGGGCTCTCATCCTCTGTCGGGAGGATGACATCATCCGCCCCTTTAACGCTGCTGCAGACCCCAGCTGGGGCCGGCTTGGTAAAGTAGGGGTCCTGCAGTGGCATGCCTGATGACACGGGCGCACAGGGCCTGCTCCCGGTCCCTGCAGTGGGGGTCTGCTGTCCTTCTGCCAAGTGCAGACTTGCAGACAGAACCTGCCTTTGTCTCGGTGCCGCACCTTGCCCTTCAGTGCGGCGCTCCCCACCACCACGGGGTACATTTCATTTCAGTTTAAGATAGTAATGAGATCGCTCATTCCTGGGGGGGGAATGCAAGCCCCAGAGTGCCCTAGACACTTGATGTGTTGTCAAAATGGCTTTTCCTTCGTTCTGACTTATTCAGGAAACAGCTTGAATGGACGCCCCAGTTATAGTTGCTCATTTTTTCTTCCTGAATGATCTTTTTTGAAGCTCATTAAAGTCCCATGTATTACACAGTTTGCCAAAAATAAAATAAAAAAAGCCTAACATTTCCTCTTTTGACATTTCTAAAATGTAGTTCAACTAAGGATATTCTGAGGGAAGAGTGAGCCATTTGCATTTATCGGAGACTTTCAGTTTTGGTCTAATTTCTCGACACAAACTTTATGGCAGTATCATTCTGTGTTTGAATGCTGGTGGAAACCATCTGAGTAATCTCAGGCCACGATTCGGATGCAGCTGGCAAAGGGGCTGCCTTACCCAGATAGCAAACTGGCAGAAGGCTAAAAACTGGTTTGTGTTGTAGTCTCGGCTAGTCGAACTTTATAAAAAGGAAATGGCCCGTGTGGAGAGAAAGCCCCTAAAACTCCATTGTATGTCCAGTTTGTACACATGAACTGGCTAGCCGATGTCATCTGCAAAGAAATGTCTGGGCAGAGCAGTCTGAGTTTTACACGGGATGTTAGCCGCAGGAGGATGGATGCTCACTATTATTTACCCGGCAGCCTTTTCTGCCTGCTCCAACTCCCAGATTCTCCTCAGCTCGTTTACCTTGTAGCAGCTGGCACTGCCCACTGGCTTCCAGACACTTTCTCTTCTGTTTCTCCTGCTCTAGCTGTGTGGAAAGCTGCAGAAGGACTTAGCTTTGTGGTTTAGGATCACTGTAGTTACTCAGGAAGAGTCTTCCAACTGACTCACTCTCTAAGACACCACGTTTGCACTAGTTTAGTGATTCGGTTTTGTTTCCAAATGACTTTGGGAGTCTAACAAGTGAGCTGGCTTTGGGTCATCAACTCTTGTTCCTCCTGAAGAGAAAGGGGTATTACTCAATACTAGAACAGGGCAGGGCCCACGGTGGTCAGCAGCCAGGAAATGTCTTCAACAAAACAGGACTGTCTGCCTTTCTACCAGGAAGGCAGAGGCCTCGGGGCTGCCAGTGCTAAGGATGGCCTAGAACTTGGAATAGTTTGTTCTCAAATGAGCAGCACACTGGCAGGCTAGTGTCTGGCCAATGTCATTTTCAGGACACCCTTACACCCATTCAGATCCACTATTTTGTCAGAAGGAGACTAAGAGAACTAACTCCTTCAGGCCCTGCTTTACTGATGGCCCACACGGTAGAGAAATGTGACACATACCAGCCTCTTACACGTTAAAGGTCCTAATCTGTTTACCTCAGGGAAGAGAATGTCCCGTCTCTAAAATGGTTACGTTTCTTCAGCTAGTTTGTATGGAAGTCAAGTAACTCATAATACAGCGCCTATACTGGTTAATGGTTTTAACAGCCGGCTGCAAGGGAAGGAGAGAAAGGATTCTCGTGGGAAGTGAAGCTTGGGTTGCAGTGGGATTTTAACAGTGTTAACAATGTTTAACAGTGCTTCAGTCCTGCAGAGCAGGGACCCTGTGGCACCCAGCTGCTTCGCGTCTCTGGGCTCTGAGCAGTGCAGTCCTCTGTCTGGTCAGCAGCCTGATTTCCGAGTCATGTTCATTGTCTCACTGTGTTTATTGATTCTGTGGAGAAAGAGCTTTTAAACCAAACTTACCTAAGTTTTCTTCCTTAACAGACTGCATTTGTTGTCGACGAAGTGAGCAACATTGTAAAGGAGGTAGGTGGAAACATGCCTGTCTTTCAAGTATTTGATTGATGGTTGTGTCTTAGGGTTACTATAGCTGTGATGAAACACCACGACCAAAACAGCTTGGGCAGGGAAGGGTTTACTTGACCTACCCTTCCCCATCACTGTTCATCACTGTAGGATGTCAGGACAGAACTCACTCAGGGCAGGAATCCGGAGGCAGGAGCTGATGCAGAAGCCTTGGAAGGGTGCTGCTTACTGGCTTGCTCTCCATAGCATGCTCAGCCTACTTTCTTAGAGGATGCAGGACCACCTGTCCAGGGATGGCATCACCCACAATGGGCTGGGCCCTCCCCATCAATCACTAATTAAGAAAATGCCCTACAGGCCTGCCTACAGCCTGATCTTATGGAGGCGTTTTTTCTCAGTGGAGGTTCCCTCCTCTCAGATGACTTTAGCTGTGTCAAGTTGACAGTAAACTAGCCAGCACAGCATGTATGAGGGAAACGCCATATGAATTAAAACGGGAAAAATCTCAACAGCTATTGAGCCTATGTTTTGGCTTTTCAAACATTTTTACTTATATATGTAAAACTTACTCTCATTATACAAATTATGTATACTGAGTCAGGAAATCTCACATGGCATTACATAATGTCAAGGCAGAGTCTGTAACCTTGCAGTATAGAAGATTCATGACACATGGATAAATTTCTCCAGTGTTGGATGAAAAAGAGCAGCTGCAGAGAAAATGTAACAACTTCCATAGTTCAGGACCTCATGATACAGCTGGGGGGATGCATTATTGATATGAATCTTAGTACCTCCCTTAAGCAACGAGGATGGCAGAATTGGACCACTGTGATAGGGTAACTCACAAAAGCAGTGTTAAGGCATCTTTGTCTAGTTTAGGTTAACTGGATGAGAAGACGCACACTGGATGTGGGCAGCACCATTCCACAGGCTGGGGTCCCAATCCGAAGAGAAGGGAGAAAGCATGTTGAGCCCCAGCATTCACTGCCTGCTGCTTTCTGACGGCCGACTAACGTGATCAGCTGCCTTGAGCCCCTGCTGCCATGATGTTCCCACCATCATGATTGGGAGCTAGAATTAACCCCTCATTTTTGCCAAGTACCATTTGAGGTCCTTTGAAGTAATTTTGGATTGACTGCAACGTAAGGTTATTGGTGTCCATTACTGAGTTGTGCCAGCATTAAAGAATCACTCTCATGTTGTGAGAAGTATCCAAAATCAAAGTGACGTCTCTCCTTTATGTACGGTGTTGAACATTGGGTGTGGTTTTTTTGGTGCTTTGCAGGGAGTGTAAGTTTCCCTTTTATTGTTTCTTCAAGGTAGTGTTTCCTGTGGAACAGGTGGGAGGTGGAAAGTGGTAGATTAAACCAGAGCTGGGAAAAGTAGATTGGGCTTCTTAGGGGTGACTTCTGCCTCTTGTTTTCTGCATCCACTGGGACTCAGTTCCCAGTCCTCAGGTGGGTGAAAGCACACATTAGCAGTCCATAGGGGAGTGTGAGGTGACACAGCCTTATTGCCCTGGCAGTGGACTCGCCCTGCCCTCAGGCTGGGGGGGATGAGTGGCTCTAAAACTAGAGGTTTCCTTTCTCCCTAGAAACTGAATTCCACAGTGCAGAGCTGTTGCCCTTCCTCCTGGGCAGTATTTGCATCTGGCAATACCCTGACTAAAGCAGACCACTGGTCCTTAGCCCGTGGTGTGTTCTCAGCCTAGAGTGGGCAAATCTGGCAGAGGCTATGGGGCAACTAGGGGCTGTGTTAGCGTGACTGGTGAGAGCCCCAAGTCTGCAGCTGGAAGTCAGTGTGACTGGTGAGAGCCCCAAGTCTGCAGCTGGAAGTCAGTGTGACTGGTGAGAGCCCCAAGTCTGCAGCTGGAAGTCATGGCGTCTATGATGTCAGTTTTCATCCTGAGAAGACAAGTTGCTGCACTCGGCCTGCGGTGTCTGACCCTGCTCCTTCACCACTGTGCAGTGAGGGCCCCCGAGCCTGTGTCTGAAAACAAGTCATGGCCCTTAGTGAATGTTCTTTACTTTAGTCTGTCAGAAAAATCTTCATTTTCTGGCTTCCAGTAGATTAGAAGAGGCGGGGAGGGAGCTGCTTGGAGCCGCACTGGCGTCTGGGAGTGGGGCTACTGGGGAAAGACCCAGGGGGTCACTGGATAGGAAGCAGGGATAGGACAGTGAGGACACTCTCCAGAAGCCCTGGAACATGGGGAAAATGCCACCACCACAGCTCAAGTGTTGGGATGTGAAAGCCTGAGCAATGTGTGATGCGGTGACATAACCCATAAAATGAAGGCATAAAGCACTAGACTAGAAGACTGGATCGGTTGTATATTGCCAGCTATACAGCCAGTAAAATGTCATCTAACATACTCTACTAGATTGCATATTTTATGGTTTGATCAAAATGTCTGGTATACTTTATAAAGAAGTTGGCAAAATAAAATGTTTTTCAACCTCTATAAGAAAAAGTGTTGCTTATCTCCGGATATTAACAGTAGCGTGAACAGTCAATTCTTTTCTTTAGTCAAAATGTTGAACACGTTTGACAGATTCTGTAAAACACAGATCTTCAGCCAATGTAAACATAACTGGAACGCAGGGTGATGCTGCTGAAGGAAGCCATGCATGCAAAGGAGCCCCAAGATTAAGCATAAGCACACATCTTCCCCGAGTCTGTCTTTAGCTGCTAGGTGGGCCACAGGCCACTTCGGTTGACTGGAGGGTGTGGTATCTGGACTCCCTCTGTGACCTCTTGTGCCTCTTTCCCTAGGCTATAGAAAGTGCCATCGGTGGCAATGCCTACCAGCACAGCAAAGTCAATCAGTGGACCACAAATGTTGTGGAGCAGACTCTGAGCCAACTCACCAAGCTGGGGAAGCCATTTAAATACATCGGTAATGGATCTTCTTCTTGTGTGTTTTGATACCATTCTTTAAACACTGATCAGAGGTGTAGCAATTTGTTACCTAAGCTCAAAGAAAGTTCCTTTCAGGACCAGGTCTCTTATGTAGTGAATGAACCCTGCACTTCGTCCATCAGGCTGATACCACTGTTGCAGGACTTATGTCAAACAGGCATTTACAGGATTTCTGGTCAGACATTTTTAGAACATGTTAAGATGAGGGAAATATAGATATATAATATCTATAATTTAGGAACATCAGCCATGTGATCTACCTACATTTAAAGCAGGCAAAGTGAACTTATGTTGCCAAGGTTTCTAACAGAAGTTTGTTTAATTTAAGTGACCTGTGTAATCATGCAGAAGAATGGAGCCGGGCTACACACCGCGAGTTCCTGCTTCTGGGACAGCTCTACTGACGGTAGGATTTTCACCCTCTTGGGAAATGTTGTTATGCCCATTGCTCTTCAACTTTTCCATAGCTCTGTGGTCCAGAGCAGTGTTCTGTGAAGTACGCGCTTAGATGTCTCACATTCTCTAGTGCATCTCTGTAAAAGTTGTCATTGTCTGGCATAGTGGTGCACACCTTTAATCCCAGATCTAGAGGCAGAGGTAGGCACATCTCTGAGAGTTTGAGGCCACCCTGGATTGCATAGTGAGCCCCTACTCAAACATCCTGTAGACACTTGCCCATTTATCTGTAAATGAAGTCACTTTCTCTGTCTGTGAGAGGCAAGCCCTCCAGCCTGCATCTCCGGGGCTTCCTCATCTCCCGTGCCTGTCTGTCTTCCCTACAGGGAGCTGCACAGTCCGATGGGAGAACAAGACCATGTACTGTATCGTCAGTGCCTTCGGACTGTCCATCTGACCTCCTTGCCAGCCTGCCGCCTCTCATGTCTCAACATTTCTCCTTCATCTTAACCACCAGCTAGGGATTGGGTGAACGTCTTCCCCCTCTTTGTGTTTTGTGGCACTCAAAACGTAGAGAAAAAAATCAAATGACTCCATGGTCACAGGAACCGCAGGGCATCAGGCAGATGAGCAGCCAGCTGTCACCTGAGGCTGGTAGCGCCGCTTGTCTTAACTCTATCTTTTCAAAGGTGCTAAAAACCGAAGTCTGCTAGGCGGAATCTTTCTCTGCTTTCTGAAATGATTCAGATACACTAATTTTCCATACTTTATACTTTTGTTAGAATAATAAATTATTCAAAATTAAAGTTTCGTGTTTTGTGGTCTGGAGCACCACACATGAATCTGTTACTGCCTTCAGAAGTATTTTTTTTTAAAGGTTGCTTTCAGCCCTTTGCATGCTGACATAAAGAGTGTCGGTGAACACCCTGCCCTGGCTGACGGTCTCAGAACAGGTCATGGGCCTGCCTTTTACTGTGATGGTGAGACCGTGAACCTCAGAGGCAGGTTAGACACGCGTGACAAGATGAGCCTCCCTCGGAGGCCTGGAACGATGGCAGATGTTTCTACCCCACAGTTTGGTGGTTTCATTTTTAAATTACATTATTATTTGTGACAGTGGGTGAGAACATGAGCGCCGTGACACGCTTGTGGAGGTCAAAGGACAACTTGTAGGAGTTGGTTCTTTCTCCGTCCCTAGACCCTTGGTGGGAAGCACCTTCACCTGCTGAGCCATCTCAGGTGACACAAACCAGGAAGCAAAAAAAGCAAGAAAAAACCTCCTTGGATTCTTTGCCCGGCAACGTGGTAAACATAAAATATCTTAGTCAAGGGGGGAAAACTGCAGCTCTGCCTTGGTCCTCCAGAACGGAAGTGTGCTGGTTTTACCTGTGGGAGCAGGAACCCAGCCACGTGGTGACCCTTCATGCCTAGTTCCTGCTTTCTGGAAGTGAAAGGGCAGAAGTTGGACGAGCCGGTGAGCCCCAATTCCTGCATGCTTGGCTCAGCGTGGTACACTGCACCTTTTAATCTCATGTTGTTGAATTTTCACTAGCAGCCATGTGTTTAGTACACGGCTGATAAGAGACTTTCAGAATTACTCTGGTCACAAGTAATGCAGTTGCTTGGGTATCACAAAGGGCTTGCAGTCTGTCCAATTAATTACAAATCACACATCATAGTGAGGAGGGACCCCAAAGACCAGGCTGTCTGTTGATCACTTTGGGGTTCTTGTGGGCCACATTAGACACTATGATTGGCACTACCGCTTGCTTGGTGTGTGCATGCGTGGTCTGTGTAGGAGGGCACTCACAAGTGTGTCTTCTATGCTTGTCCGATTCCAGCTTATTTTCTCACCTGAATGTGCAGCTCACTGTTTGACTAGATTGGCCACCAAGTGCTCCGCTTTCCCAGCCTGGGTTACAGACACATGCCACTGTGCCCGCTTCTACATGGAAGCTGTGGATCCAAAGTCCCGAGCACTTTACCCTCGGCTGTCTCCCAGTGCCCCAGGCTGAAGACTCCTCTTTGTAAAGCAGTCGTGTAAAAAGCAAGTAATACATAAAAGATGAAAAGTCTAAAATACATCAGCATCAATACACAAAATACTGACAGCATGAAACTGCTACTGTTTGGATGTGAAATGGCCCCTACAGGCGCCTGTGCTGGCAGTGCTATTTGAGGAGGTTCTCAAGACTTTAGAGGTAAGAGTCTGCTGACAGAAACAGATCACAGCAAGCCTGTCCCTGGGGGCAAGGGCCTCTGGTCCCATTCTGTCACCCTCTTTGCCTCCTGGGCACCAGGAGGTGAGCCACTTTGCTACACACTCTTGGCACCGTGTTCATCATGGGCCCATAGTGGAGTGAGCTAACCACGGGCCCGTGAACCGGACTGTTCTGTGAGTTGTTCATCAGGTCTCTCTCTGTCACAGCAACAAAAGGTCTAATACAGAAGCCATTCCCAAAACATGACTTTTATTGAGTTTTCCATAAATAAGCATTTATTAACTCCTTGACTGACTACCCAGGTGACTCTGTTCCACCCAAACTTAGTTCACAGTTCCTGTGTTCCTTCTGGACTTAGAGCCTAGTGTCTTTACTTAACAAATATTTATAGACATTTATAAAAAATGCATTTTTCAGTAGCAGAAAACCCTGTGTCATAGAATGTAATTACACCTGTTCTGTGTCCCGGGATATGTCATGGGTGGTATTAGACCTAGAAACACCCAAAACACCAAGATAAACTGTTTAGCAAGGTGTCGGACTAAATTAGTTTCTCTTTGGCCTGAAGAAAAGTAGTCTCTCTTCCCTTCCCCCATCCCTCCAAAAAAGAAATCTAACCAGTAAGGCAACCGATTTCTAAACCCTCAAATGTACAAACACACATCAGGTGTTGGGTCTTCGTCACGGAGCGTTCAGAGAAGGCCCTTCTAATTATTTCATGGGTGTGTTGTCTGTATAGTTAGTAACTATCTTCTAACCTGTGTATCATACCTGTGTCTTCAGTGGCTTAGCTCTTGAGCCTGATGAGGTCTGTTTTATAAGCTCTGCAGTTGGCATCACACATGTAAACTCACTGCAGTCTGTAACTGCACGGAGACCCACCTTGCGAGCATCCCCTCTAGCCAGTCAAATGGGGTTTGAAGGCACCATGTCACTGCTACAATGGTTGGACAATAAATCAAGCAGACTCACTATCCACAAAGATAATAAAGCTTCCTTGGGGGAAGCCAGGAGATGTCTCTTCATTTTCCAGGTTCCCTTAGATTGGACCAATATCAAAAATACCCAAAGACAGTAATATTCAAACCATTACCCTGAAAGAACTTGTCAACCCTTGGAATTTGTAACTTAAATTTATAAAACTTTAATTCCCTTAGAGCAAAACAATCTTCTCATTACTATCAAAAAGTTTCTGGTTAGTGTTTGAACCTAACACCTACAGCTTCAATCTGCCCACCCAAGTCTCTAGATCTGTAAGCAGAGTCTACACAGCTTTTAATTTGTGATTGTGCATGATGCGAGGGAGGAAAGCATGAAAACAGTTTCATGACCCCTTCCCCTTAGGTGCTTCTTTGTAATTCCTAGTTGCAAAAAAAAATTACTCCCTTATTTTAGTTTCACAGACATGAGGATCAGTCTATAATTATACTGCAGGACAGTTTTAAAAGTCCGCAAGTCTCTACATAAATGCTTAAAATACCTTACACTGATAAACAGCGTTCTAAATCATGGATAATTTTTTTATAATGATCAAAACATGTAAACTATCACATATTAGAACATCATGGAATCAGCACAAGTCAGTGTCTAGAACACAGCAGCTGCGGTGGTCTGTTAGGAGCTGGAGTGTTAGTAACAACCTTCCAAGGTCTCTGAGAACACCGACTCGGGGATCACAGAGCTGCAAGTGTCAAAATCATGTAAACTTGTCACCTTGCAACTAGAGTTTTCATTCAAATGTTCATATTTGTAAGGTTCTTCTTTAGACGATGCACATAGAATCCATATTAAAGTACACTGAAGTTTAAGAAGACAGGCAGAGTGAAGTCTCCAGGCATCCCTGGGCAGTAACCTGCAGCTCAGAGCAGAAATCTGAGTTGGTGCATAGATGAAGGGAACATGGGCAGCTGTTCCTGGGCCTCTGGGCTTGCAGGCAGGATGGCTCCTGTTACCAGGTGTTCACAAAGGTGTTAGTGGGGAGGCTCCATGGAGTGTGATGGAGAGCAGCGACACACACGGGACTTCCAGTGTTGAATTTCGCTAGTGCGGGTGACATCCCATTTCTACAGCAACACTCCAAGGACAGAACGACCGTCAAGTAAGTTCCTTCATCTGAAAGTGTCTCCATAGCCATTCAGAATGTTTAACTTTGTCTTCGTTTTAGTTCCAAATGTTAAACTGAAAACTTTTGGTAATAAAGAATTTCTGATACAGTAGTATTTCACATAGCTTTCATTAAAAACAAAAAAAAACCCAAACCAGAACTCTTTGGGGTTTCACATTCAGCGGAATTGCAGAAACTCTTAGACTGGGAAGGGCACCCTGTTTTCCATCCTTAACACAGGAAGAGAAGACCCAATCCTATCGTGTACGCAGACACTTGGACACAGACCCTTCAAAAGCATCATGGCACAATACCTTGCCCACAGGACTACTGACTTGTAGACACCTTAGCTTCCTCCAGTCTGGCACACACACGTGCACACACACACATACACACATCCCAACTCAACTATGTTATCACTTCACACACACACACACACACACACCCGACTCAACTGCTCCAGGGCAGTGGTGCACTGCCACCTAGCTACCTGCCATTCCTGAAAGTTACATCGTGTGTGGCTCACCGGATGCTGTCAAGGCCATCATTCCAGATGCTCGGGAGTCAGCGCACTGACCACTCTTGTCTGTGGAGATGGAGGCAGTCTGCCCACCTGAGGCAGGTGCAGGCCCAGCTTCCCATTGAGGGTAGAGTGCTACGGAAGGGTGCCCTGGAGAAGAGACTGCCATGCTGGGACCTCGGTCATCAGAGGCCTCCCACCAACTCAGAGTTAGCAAATTGCTTTTTAAGAGGAAACAGTACATAATTCTTTTTATTAAAATGGGTAATTTCTCCTCATCATTGCAGACAGGCTTCATCTCGTCCAGTATCTCTGGGAAAGATCTGCCTTTGATTCTCCACCAGCCAGCCTCTTCGGAAACAGTGGAGCTACCCGACAGCAGACTCCAACCAAACATTTCAATCCATTTGGTTTTTCTTTTTAAAAATATGTAAACAAATAAGGAACAGGAAACCTTTGCTTCCAGGAAGAGTCCAGACACACACAGGCAGAAGAAGGACCAGGAGGACATGTCACTAGGGAAAACCTCTGGCCCCCATGCTGTCCCATCTGCTGCCAGGGCTCAGTCACTGTCCGACTCCTCCTTGTACTTGGCCCGGATGGCTTGGCCGTTCTGGAGAGGCATTTCCTCATAGTCGCTCCTGCCACAGAAGAGACCTTTGACATACTGCTCTCTGGCAGGGCTTTCCCGTGTGTGCACGTGTGTGAAAGGCAGAGGGCAATCAAGTGTCTCCCTTAATATCATTCTGCCTCATTTTATCTGCCTGTTTATTTATTGGGGCAGGGTCTCTTACAGAACTGAGCTCACTGATTCAGCTGGAGTGGCTGGTCACCGAGCCCCAGGGATCCTTGTGTCCCCAATCCCCAGTGCTGGGATTGTAGACTCACTGAGTACTGGACCTGACTTTTGTTTGTGTTGTGTTTTGTTTTATGAGACAGGGTCTCACTACATAACCTTGGCTTGCCTTGAACTCAAAGATCCTCCTGCCTCTGTCTCCTAAGTGCTAGGATTAACGGCGTGTGCCACCCCATCCAGCTCAAAATCTGGCATTTTACCTGGGTCCTCAGGCTTATATAGCAGGGATTTACTAAGTCACCTCTCCAGCCCCGTCTGTTAGCCCTTGACTGCCTCTGTTGTCACATTGATTGCTGTACAGAAAGAACTCCTCTTAGGGCCTAGTCACCTGACACTTGCCCACTCTCCCCAGTGTGACTCTCCACACCTATTAGTTCAGACAGACCTAGTCTGTAGTTACCACACACGACAGGCCTTGTGGAATGCCACTAAATCCATGCGAAGCACACAAAACAAAGCCATAAAACTCTGACACTCCCAGGCAACAGTCTAATGCATGGAGACAGTCTCCAAATGCTGTCATTTCAGTAAGCAGAGACAGGCTGGAATGCACACGGTGACAGTGACTTACCCGTAAATCACATCATCATCAGAGTCGTTCAGCATGGAAAAGGCAGGGTTGTCTTTTAGCTGCGACTCTGAAAAATCAACAAAAGCATTTTGAATGAGAGCATTTTGTGTTATTAGCCCAGGTAGGAGTCCGAAGGAACTAGGACCCAAGCCCCTAAACAAACTCAGAGGGACATGCTGTGAGACTGTGACAGCCTAGGCACAGCACTGCCGTGTCCTGTGTTCAACTGTGACATCATAGACACAGCACTGCCGTGTCCTGTGTTCAGCTGTGAGACTGTTGAACATAGGCTACCATTGTTCGGGCTACCATTCACCTGCCTTCTCTCTGTCACAGAGCCCTGCACCTGAGGAAAACCTGAGCCAATGGAAATTTCTATTTCAGCTCTCTGGACATTGACCCAGACCCGAGGTGGCTCACCATACAGCGCATTCTTCGATGGAGAGTACACGAAGGCCAGCGTGTACAGGTAAAAGTTCAGCAGGCCGTAGAAAGACAGGAATTCCGCTGGTGGTGCGGGTCAAGGGAGAAGGGTGGGTTTGGACACACAAGCCTCCGCCTCCTCCCCTTATTCTCCAGAATCCCTTTCTGGGATGAACTACTGACCAGCCTAAGGGGTCCACGGCCCAGAAGCCAGGATGCCTCAGCTCAAGCTCATGGCTAGATGTCACAAGAACCCTTCAAGGTACATAACTCCCAAAGAACAGGAAGGGGATGAGGTCCTACTGACCCAGGCTCGGAGTGATCCCCACCTCCTCCACACTACAGACTCGAAGCACCTAAGAAATCAGTGTAGAGCTTAATCACAAGTAATAAAAGAAAGCCATCATAAATCCTAAGACTCATATGCTTCCCATCCACCTGACCGCGGACAGAGCCAGGAGAAACGGTATGGACTGGATGTGGGCACAGCGGGAGTTGAAGCTCCAGGGCTGAGTGAGCCTTCCCTGCACCCAGACTCACAAGCCAAACTGTCATCACAGTGACGCTGGCATCCGACTGCACCTGAATGATGCTTAGAAGGAGCTGCTGGCACGCAGAACTCCAACCATCCCTGCCTGTTCCTCAGTTCTCTCTCTCTCTCTCTCTCTCCCCCTCCCCTCCCTCTCCCCCTCCCTCTCCCTCTCTCTCTCTGCTAGAGGGAGCAAGCAGCTCAGGACTGGCTGCCCCACTGAGAATGGTCCAGTGCAGTCAGCAGTGACTAACCTTGGGCACAGACTCACCCCTGCTGTGTGTGAGCTTCCTGTCTAACAAGGAGGACTGACGAAACTCACCCTCACCCTTCCCAGGGCCAACAGAGAGACGAGAGAGGGGGTGAGGCATGCCTGAGGCCTGCTGAGCACAGGTCCTAAGGGGCTGATCCATCCCTTGTAAATGTCCAAAGCTAAGGTGTTAACCCTGAACACGGGCAGCCCGCAGGCCTGGCTCCCCACAACAAGGATATAGTTCTGGTAGTGAGCCGACAGTTCTGCTACAAAGTTGTCTTGCAACACTTGTGCTCCAAACCTTAGGTAGAGGATAACGATGCTGAAAGAGAAGAGGGAACCACGGTGTAAAAACACAGAAGTGCTTGCTCCGTTAAGACTTAACAGGAAATTCTACACACATACCTATGCAATCCCCATGGTCACTCTGGCTCCCTGGAAAACACAACATCTGCTACATGCTGCTCAAGCAACTAAAAAAACAGTGTGGGCACCCACTGGATGGCTTTGACAGTCCCTGGAACTTATTCAAAGATACAGCTGCCTGGGGGAGGGCTTTGTGGATGGCCGCCACCTGCCCTGCCTGACAGCCCAACAGCGGCTTCTCAGTGATGTCTCCTGACAGCTCATGCGGGGTTCTCTCTTTAGCACCAAAAGGGTCTTGAGGCCCAGACACTCCTCAGGCAACCTCAAAGGATGTGTTTCCCTGAGGTGGGTGACTGCATGTGTTCGGTAGGGTTCAGAATGGGGAGGGAAAAGTGGGGCTAATGGCTTCACCAGCTAGGACCTTCAGGATGGAACACTTACAACCTAGGCCATTAAATAACTTTTTTTTGGTTTTGGTTTTTTGAGACAGGGTGACTCTGGGTAGCCCTGGCTGTCCTAGGGCTTACTCTGTAGACCAGGCTGGCCTCAGACTCAGAGATCTACATGTTTCTGCCTTCCACATGCGGGTATTAACGGTGTGTGCCATCACGGCCTGGCTGTTACATAACTTTAATCAGGAGCCCTCTGACTTCGTGGCTATGTGTGGCCACAAGTACCCTGAATTAACTCCACACAGGAGATAACAGGCAGGATGGGAATATGTCCTGAGGCTGGGGAAAGGCTCCATGCCTGTCACGCCTACATGAGGACCTGCGTTCGGATCCCAGTGCCAGGTAAAAGCCTGGGTGGTGGAGGGCATCTGTAAGCACTTGGAAGTGGGCTGGAGGAGCACGAGGCAGCCTGTTGGACAGCCAGTCCAACCATTAGAGAGCACAGGGTCCAGTGAAGTCCCCGTCTCTAAAAACATAAGATGAGAATTGGGCTGACAAGATGGCCCAGTAGGAAAAGATGCCTGAAGCCAGGCCTGATGACCTGAGTTTTGCCCATGGACCACACATGGGAGGAGCAAGCAGCAGAGAATCAGCTCCTGCATCTTTTCCTCTGATCTGTTCCAAACACATGCACCACCCCAACATACACAGTGCATTAGTGAATTCATATAAAATGAAAGAGGAAGACACTCGTGTTGACTCTCTGGCTCCAAACACATGTGTACACACTCAGACACACACATGCATGCATACCCAAGCACACCCTGATGCACACATGCATGCACACCCACACACAAACATGCAAGCCCATACCAACACACTAAAGCCTTACCTAATAACAAGCACTACAAAGGTCAATGCAGTCAAGAACTTTAACCTGAGGTCTGAAAAAGAAGGAGATATTCCATTAACAAAGTTCACCTCACCTCAGAGTCTGAAAGACACAAAGACAATAAACAAAGCCACCCCTGGGCAGGCCCTCTTCCTTGCATGCTCTTTGCATGTTCTACTGTGGCTGGGGAAGACCACAAACAGTGGAGCCCAACACAGTGGTTTCAGACAAAGGACCCTAAATTTTGTGCCTTGCCCTGGTCAAGGACAGTATCATTTATGGTCCTTATAGGTCTCTGGCAGTTCTCACAACCCTGAGGCTCCAGGGACCACTGGCTACTACTTTAAAAGGCTTCTTTCTAAATTGCTAATCCTTCCTGAGGCATTTCATGGCTTTCTAGGGCCAAAGGCTGCTGCCCATGCGTTCCAGAGAGGCACTCACCCACGTAAGGCATGTGACGAAGCTCAGAGCATGCCCGCACTACCAAGAACAGGAGGTATAAAATGTATAGAGCGGCTACCACCATGAAGAAAACCTTCATGCCCTGGAATAAAGGAGATGGCTAAGGGTGAGACCAGGCGTCTGAGTGTCGAAGCCCAGTGTGGTTAGAGGGGACCCGGGGTCTCAGGTGACCCCCACTGCCACAGCACCAGGAAGGGCTCCCCAAGCACATGCATCTCATGCCAAGGTCACTCTAATCCATGCACCAGTGCTTTGCCTGAGGCAACTGGGGGTGGCCATTGAAGCCTTCGCCTGGGTGGGGCCTGGTGCCTGTGCTACTACTGAGGGCAAAGGTCATGCTGACAGGGCTGGACCCGGCTGGTCCTCATGTAAATCTCGACTGTTCCAGGCCTTGTGTTCCCGAGAAAGGAGGGGATGAAAGGAAGATTCTAGGAGAGCTAAGGTCTGGAAGCATTCATTCCCGTCCATGGCTTGAGAACGGGACACCCTTGTCTGAGGGCAGGAGGTCAGCGGCTCCCGTGAGAGGGTGACAGGTGCTTCCTCATGGAGCCTTCTTGACTGTGGGGCTCCTCTAGGTGGAACCTTGCACCCTTTCCTGTCCTCCCTGAAGAAGAGTCCCTCTTTTATGGCCACAGCCTCAAGGGTGGGGCTGCAGGTCAGGGGCCAGGATTCTGCTTCTGCTATGGAAGGACCTTCAGTCTGGGTTTCTGTTCTCATAGGGGTGTCCCTAGCACCCTAGCAGTCTCTGACCCCTGATGTGGGCTGCCCCCTGTTCTTGGACCCTCCCAGCTCCATTCCAGAGAGCCTGGCTGGGAAGGGCTCACCAACAGTTCAGGACGGAGCCTTGTCCGTGACACTTGGCCAAGAGCTCTGTGTTCCTTATATGATGGGGGAGATTGCACTACTGACCCATTTTAGAGATGAAGAAACAGAGTGAGCTCAGCCACCAGTTGAGCCTGTAATGGCCTGGGCTGCATACCCTTGCAATGTAGCTCCTGACTCTGCAGCCCTTCTTCCTGCCTCAGCTTGCCACAGAAATGACGAAGCAGGCCAGACAAGCGCAGTGGTAATAGCACAGTAGGTCCATCCCACCAGGGCCTCCACATCTGGAAGTGTCACTCCCAACAGCCCCCGCTGACTCTTCCCTGTGAAACGGGCCCCAGCCGCTCCTTCCTGGACCCACCCCCCCGACCCAGAAACCCCCTTCAAGCTTTTGCCCTGACTATAGCTGGCTCCAAGTTCCATCCTTCCACACACAATATGGATTCCCTTTCTGACTAAGCTCCTCCCAGGTATCCTGCTCCAGGCCCCTCATCCCAGAATCCTCTGGTCTCCCCAGATCCTAGACTGGGCTTCTCCAGTCTAGCACCCTCTCTGGCTGAGGTCCTCATGCCTGTGTGGTAAGTACCTACCAAATGAGCCATTTCCTCAGTCTAAAGGTTTACTTTTCATGTGACTCAACCACTTTCCCCAGATCTTCCACTCCTCAATATTCGCCTTTAGACAGCCACTGGAAGCTTGCACTAACAGTGTGATTACAGAGCAGCCGCTGCATCATGAGCTTGCACTAACAGTGTGACTGGAGTTATAGACCAGTGCTTCATCACGAGCAGAAGCAAAAGTGAGGCTGCATGAACAGCGCTTACCTGAAAGTTTCCCGTGTCAACACGATACTGGTACATGGGATCATGTAATTCATTGAATCTAAAAGGATGATGTTAAAAATCAGATTAATTAGAAAGTTTACCCTGCATTTCATACTCTTCCATCTCAGGTTTTTCTTTCATCTTAGTTTTTGCTTGTAAATGCACAGCACTTGCTCCCAACACTGGAGGACCTGCAAACAGCAACCCTCTGTTTCACACTGAAAAAGTTCCTAGCACTAAGTCGGGTACTTGGCGCCTGCCTGCTAATTGTCCTGCTCGAGTATGGTGAAGGTGCAAGATTTGTTTCTTAGAAATATCCCTTATGTAGTTCAAGAGCTATCTCTTATACAAGATTTACTTTTTAAATTATGCATATGTATGAGTTCCTGGGAATGATGTGTGCACATAAGCATAGGTTCTTGGGGAGGCCAGAGGTGAAGGATCCCCTGGAGCTGGGGTTGGAGGTGGTTGTAAGCCACCTGATGTGGGCGCTGGCAAGTAAACTTAGTTCCTCTGGAAGAGCAGTACACTAACTGCCGAGCCGTCTCTCCAGCTCTAGGAGCTATTTCAATGGCACGCGTGGGCACGTGGGATAGATGAAGGCAGAGCAAGCAAAAAAAAGAGAAAGAAAAAAGAAGGAAGGAAGGAAGGAAAGAAAGAAAGGAAGGAAGAAAGAAGAAAGAGAAGTGTACTATAACCAGGCAGCGGTGGCACACACCTTTAATCCCAGCACTCAGGAGGCAAAGGCAGGCAGATCTATGAGTTTGAGGCTAACCTGGTCTATAAGAGCTAGTTCCAGGACAGGCTCCAAAGCTACAGAG
>LOJH01001785.1:18488-34399 GCA_001685095.1 Ellobius talpinus
GAGCTAGTTCCAGGACAGGCTCCAAAGCTACAGAGAAACTCTGTCTCCAAAAAAACAAAGCCAAAAAGAACTGTACTATAAACTTGCATGAACCTAAACTTCAGAATTAGCATTGGGAGCTAGGCTGGCAGAGAAGGAAGTGACTTGGATGGCAAGAACGCCATCAAACCACACTGGGTCAGGGACCGAGCAGTGTCTCTGGGGAGTTGGGCAGTGATGCACAGCTCCAACAGCAAAGCTGTTTCACAAAAGGGGTACAGTCTAACCAGGGTCACGTGCGTGTCCAATCAGGACCAGGCTTGAAGCTGAGCAAGGGTCAGAAAACCTGAAGATTCAAGAGGGGACCCCAATGTCTCTGCTGGGCAGTCCTGGGTGCTGTCCCAGCAGACTAAGGCCTTTCTTACTAAAGAAGCCTAGGATGACACAGGCTTTCTCCCTTCCCACCTTACACTAGGAGATCTTTCAACGTGGGCCACACAAGCCAAACCCAGTTGGATCAAGTTGTCTGACTACACGTGAACCGGGGCAGAGGCTGTCATCTGGATGAGATCACAGGGCAGGCAGGTCCAGCCTGCCCACTGCTGTCAACACTTTCCAGGGGTGACCGTTTCATAACCAGTAGCATTCATTACTCACGTCTGCCATATTCCCAGCGTAACGGAAGCCAGCCACAACAGTCCAACGATGAAGAATTTAGGCAAATAGAAGGTTAAGCATTTTCTTTCTCCCTAAAAAAAAAAAGGTAGGAAAAAATAAGAAATAGAGCAAACAGTGACTAGCCCCTAACAGAGCACAGTAGACCCCAAATACATGTACACAGCAGCGCAGGCCAGGGAGGGTCTCACGGCACCACTCATCCTGAAGGATGACCAGCATCGGATGAGGATGGCCTGTCTGTCTGCTTACCTGGACCCGTATCCCGTGGTACACGCACAGCCAGAAGAGCAGCAAAGCACACAGGAACAGAGACTGGAAGAAGTCATCCAGCATCCCTGGGAACCAGCTGTTCACTAGGAAGGAGAGCGGGAAGAACGGGTCTGGAAGGCAGAAGACAGAACATGAGCAAGAACAGAGCTGGCTGGCAGCTCACACAGAGCCCCCAGCACTGATCGGGGAAAGCACAATAATGAACTCTGAGCTCAAAGGTGATTTTGTGTTCTGAGTGTCTGAAAGCCACTGGGCAGATTGAAACAATGATCCTAACAGAGAGAGAGAGCCATCTGCCCCAGTGCTGCAGCTCAGGAAGCAAATGCTTTCTGGAATGGGGACAGAGGAGGAGAGCCACATGCATGCACGGGCACCTCAGCCAAGTCCCAAGACTGCTGAGTCTGCAGGTCGTCCAAGCTCCACTACCCAGGCAGTTTGTGTCTGCTCAGGATCCAAGCATCTGCTATGGCTGTGTAACATGGTGCCTGGGGAGCAGGGAGTCCCTGCGGACACAGCGGGGGTCTCTGGGACCAGGCCAGCTCTGAATCTGGAGGGGGAGCTGTGAGATGAAAGCGGCACCCACCGTTGTAGAGCAGCAGCAGCGGCAGGAGGACCGACATCCACTTCTGCTCGATGCCCCAGTCTCGCATGGAGAACTTGCGCAGGGAATGCGCAAACAGGCACTGCAAAGCAAATGGCCAGAGACTGTCTGCTGGGTGCTGCTCCCCAGCAGGGCGAGTCTCACCCCAGCAGGGCGGCACCAGCCAGGATCCACTGAGTCATTGGTTAGAGGGACTACTGAGGTCCCACCAGCCGTCGGTGACAGCCGAGACAGGGTGAGATACATCATACGCTGTTTCCACGAGGCTGTGAACTCTCTGCAAACAGAGAGCATGCCCACCCCTTGCATCTGCTCAGGCTGCTTCCGTCAGGCCTGTTCCCACGCGGAGGCTCGCAGGGCTTCCCAGGGCACAAGCCCATCTGTAGATGCCACCAGGTCACCTACCCAGCAGGACAGTTGACAGAGGACACCACATATTAAGGACGACATCAGGATCCTCAGGGGAAAGCCAAGAGGCAAAGGCATGCCGCAGTCAGAGGCTGAGCATGTCTTCAAACACCTCCACTGTGTGTAGAGCCCTTGCGAGAATTATCTTTAGACAGCTCAAACGCTGCGCATTACATAGGGGTTATTTTTCCCTGTCATCTAATATAAACTAATCATTTCCTGGCCTGGGGCTGTTTTTTCCCAGTACAGGTTATCTGCTAGTGTTCAGAACCCTTCTCCATTTAAGAACAAACTTAGGCCTGTGATTACTAATCTCTGGGCCCCAAGAGAATCCAGATGCCAGACAGCCCTCAGACCAACTATGAGGTCAGCGGCCCACTTCTCTCTCCATGGCCCAGACAGGGCACAGCCACCCTAGCCTGACTCAAGGGTCTGGGCCCTGCCTCTATCCACCCACCCTTCAATAGATGCCCATGTACTGCTCTCCACTGTGGCCTATAATATGCCAGGGGTGCTCTCTGTGTCTGCAGAGAGGTCGTCCCCACACAGTGCAGATGTGACCACAGTCCCTGTCAGCATGAGGGTGGACACACAGCAGCTGACAACAGAACACGGCTGTCAGGTGTCAATCAGCCACTCAACACGGTGCATTCCTATTCCAATGCCTACATCCCTGTTCTCATGGACACCCTTTCTGTGCTTGAACTTTTTCCCAAAGTGTGTGTGTGCTTGTGGGCACATTTCAGGTCCCAAATGAACCAGCAGCTTGCATTTGCAGAACTGTTTCTCTGCCAGCTTTTCCTTTAGCCATCCCAAAACTCAAATATTCAGAATAATTTTCCAAACATAAAAATGTAAGAGGAAGCTGCTGAGTGACCCTCCAACAAGGCCAACTCCTTTCCGTAAGGGTTAAGTGATGTTTCCATTATGACGATGGGTATTTGCTAGGTGCCAGTGACCTACAACATCTCTTACACTACACAGAAACACCCATGGAATGATTCACCATCCATTCTTTTGGCAGCACAGTACCTCAGTGGACATAGACTGGCTAGTAATACCCAGATGGACCACTAGAGGGCCTCGCTCAAAGTCTGGGTAAAGCTCCCTGGAGCTTGCTCTCTGCCCATAGGAACTTCACAGATTAGCCTCATCCCCAGTGACCCGGGCCAGAGCCCCCAGGCACACGGTACTCACAGTGACGATGAAGGTGAGCACCACAAACACGAAGCGGAACCAGATCTCCAGCTGGGAAAATGCAGGGTTGTACGTCTTCCACTGAAACAGGAAACAGATGGGGGGGCGGGACAGGGCAGGGCAGGACTCAGTTGGGGTGGGTTGTGTGAGCATGCTCCCCAAGACACCAAAAGTCAGATCTGCACCCAAAGGGAGAACTCCTGACTGATTATCAGAAACAGTTATCCCATGGTGAGGGCAGAGGGAGGCACACCCGACATTAGTAACCATCCCTGAGGAGTTCGAAATGCTTTTTCCTGTTTTCTCACAATGTTACAAAATTTTAAAAAATTGTATTTCTCTATTAAAGAACAGATAAAAAAGCCAGAAGATGGTGGTGTAGCACTTGGGAGGCAAAGACGGGGATCTCTGAGTTTGAGGCCAGCGTGGTCTACAGAGTGAGTTCCTTGACTGCCAGGGCTATACAGAGAAACCCTGCCTCAACCCTACCACCCACCACCAAAAAAAAAAAATCTTAAATACTAAGAACTTTTTGAAATGGTTTTATATAGTGAATATGGCAGATAAATTATTCTATAATCATTTGAATTTTAAATTTCCTATCAAAAGTCAGCCTTGCCAGTCTTTATATGAAAAAAAAGCAGACTTGTGTTGCATGCATGTGTGAGAAGTATTTCCTAAAATACTTAAGGAAAATATATAAATATGAATGTGTTCTAACAGTCCTGTGGGCTATGCTGCCGAGTATGCTCTGGCTTGCTTGTTCTGTGCTGCGTGGCCCTGGCTTCTCCATTTCTGTGCCATTTGTTTAAGCTAAGTTCCACACACTTAAAAAACTGGTTTTCCAAAATAAGCCATATGAGGCACTTATGTTTACAAGCACCTAACAAGGCAGCCGCAGGAGCGTGTGGCTGGCTGTGAACTCACCGTGAAGTTCATCTCCCTGATGGGCTGGTTCAGGTGCTCAAATCCCACGGTCACTGTGTACTGCGTGTAATTCAGGTAGCCAAGGTGGGCCACAATGATTTCCGCACATTTCTGAAAGAAAGGAGGTTCACGTCATCAAAGCAAGTGGAAAGGACCCTCCTACCCACAAACACGAAGTGACTCATTCCAACAACAGATGAGCAGAACACATCATCTCAGGAGAACTCGCCAAAAGTTCCGGGAAAGGCAGATGCCAGCCAAGGACAGTTCCTTGAAAGCAGGCGCCCAACGGGCATTTCGTGACTTACTGTGATCAGAATCATCCTACTGTGGGTGACCAAAAGACAAGATATCACCCACATAGAAAAGCTAACTACGCAAGTACACAAGCCTGGCTCATCTGTAAATGCGCTACTGCATGGGGGACCTGCATGCTTAGCCATGGCCTGGGCCCACTCTGCAATGCTGTGACCATGTGCAGTCTATGAGAAACGTATTTTTCTCTCCTCGATTTCAGCCTGCCGTTCCCTACACGGATCTCTATAGTGATATTTTATTTGTGTTTTAATAAATAAAGCTTGCCTTAAGATCAGAGTGCAAAGTTAGCCACACTAGTCAGCCATACAGGCCAGGTGGTGGTGGTATACACCTTTAATCCCAGCACTAGAGAGGATTATAAAATGGGAGGAGAAAGGAGCTCAGTCTAAGGATTCCTGGAGGCAGGATTGCCCATTTTGGTCTGAGGTAGAGGTAAGAGCCAGTGGTTGGCTGCTTTGCTTTTTTGATCTTCAGCTTGAACCCCAATATCTGTCTCTGGGGTTTTATTATTCGTGCTACAGATGTCCGTCCCCCCCCACACCAAAAGCAAAGGCTGTGAGCAGTGGCGAGTTGATTGGTAGATGTGGATGCTTCACAGGCTACTAAGCCCCACACTCTAGTCCTTCAGGATTAGGACTGAGGCCCCACTGCATGGCCAACCCTCCCGCCAGGGTGTGGATGTGTAGCCCACAGAGGCCTGCAGGCACTCTCCACTATGGCTCTGCTCTGACCCTGCCACAAAGGCCTCCAGCATCTGGGTGGTCACACTCCCTCTGCAAGGGCAGTGTGCTCACTCCCTGTTACTTTCACTGTGGCTCCCAACGGTAAGTCCCTCCACAGCCAGCCAGCCTGGCGGCCCCTCGGAGAGCACAGGAGCCCTTTGATTTACCCCTGTTCACAAGTCAAAGCAAGAGTCAGTTGTGATGACTCCTACCCGAGCAGCTACCTCCTCCTTAGTGCTGGTTGCTTGCCCTCTCCACCTGTGTGGTTCTTGTCCCCAGCAAAGCAATGCTCCCCTTTCTGCTGTGACTGTCGTTCGTCACAGGTGTTGCTAAGGACTCAGTGGAACCAGGAATAGTCAGATTCAATGTCAGCACACCAGTACACCTTCTGTGAGGAACTGACCGACCTTCCTTCTTCTTTTTTCCAAGACAAGGTTTATCTGTGTGTAGCCCTGACTGTCTTGGACTCACTCTGTAGATCAGGCTGGTGTTAAACTCAGATATTAGCCTGCCTCTCTGCCTCCTGAGTGCTGGGATTAAAGGCATGTGCCACCACCACCCAGCTGTCAGAGACATTTTTTACAGGTAAAACAATCTGCTGGGCAGTGGTGGTGCACGCCTTTAATCCCAGCACTCAGGAGGCAGAAGCAGGTGGATTTCTGTGAGTTCGAGATCAGTCTGGTCTACAGAGTGAGTTCCAGGACAGACCCAAAAGCTACACAGAGAAACCCTGCCTTCAAAAACCAAAAAAAACAACCAACTAAACAAACAAAAAACAAGTAAAAGAATCCTTTGTAATTTAAATGTTGAAGTGTGTGTGTGTGTGTGTGTGTGTGTGTGTGCGCGCGCGCGCATGCATGCCCAAAAACACCAGAAGAGGGCATCAGATCCCTTGGAGCCTGGGCTATAGGAGGTTGCAGGCTACCTGATGTGGCTGCTGGGAAATGAACTTGGGTCTCTGGAAGAGCAGCAAATGATCTTCACACGAGCCATCTCTCCAACCAGAGGCATTTTTATTAGGAGATAGAGCTCAGTTCATATGTACTGCCACAGATGTCATAATGAAGCTACTACCTGGTGATTTGTAGATACCAGGGTCAAGCCACGCTCCGTTTGATTAGGAAGCACCCCTCAAAAGACCAGGGTTTTCTTACCACCTCAGGGTGCTAGTGCTTTTTGTTTGTTTTATATCAAATTAGCCACGAGAACTCGGGAGGTGGCTCTGTGGAGAAAGTGCTCAGCGAGCATGAGGACCAGAGTTCAGGTCTCCACCTCCTTCATCCCAGCACTCTGGAGGAGACAGGACCCCAGAGCAAGGCTGCCTACGGTGAGCTCTGGGCTCAAACAAGAGGACCTCACTTAATACATAAGGTGCAGAATTATTGAGGAAGACACCCAACACCAATCTCTGACCTTTCTATCCATGTGCACAAACGTGCAAACATGCACATACATACACTTCACACAGCCACACAAAAAAGATTTCAAAAGTGTAAGAGGGTGCCAAGTATCCATGCAACATAAAAATTCCTTGTTTTCTTGAATTAGGACAATTTCCTCGCAGCAGTAAGGGGAGAGCAGAGTGCTGAAGGAGTAGGGGGAGATATTTCCAGACAGTGACCAGTGTGCAGGGTGACCCACAGAAGCACTCTGAAGGACCACTCTGAAGATAGCTGTGGGGGGCACATCCTGGGAGCAGTGATATAAGCTAGCCCCCAGATTGCTCGCTCTCCTTGAAGCCAAGAACTGAAAGTTGTGTGTGCTGGAAAATGCCACAGAATTGCAAGCCAGGACGACCAGTCACAGTGAGCAACTGTGTGTCCCAATCTGGCGGCCGAGGGAGACTCACTCACTCCTGCCTGGGCTGGGACGTCTCTCGGGACTTTCACACGTTATCGTCATTATTTAGCTGGACTGACCCAGTGCCTCCTGCACATTGGATGCTAAGAACATGGGGGACCTTGATCCTGGCGACTTTCCCAGAACAGGCCAGAAGAGCTTAATCCCCCACAGACAAGAATATGTTCCAGAAATTGGCTCAGGCTGCTTGCTTAGGAAGGAAGAGAGACACAGGGTAAGGGGCCAGCTAGTTCCCTAACTGCCACCTGTCTGTGATGAGTATGGCTGTGGTTGCTGAGGTGAGGGCTTCTCCCCTCCCCCCAGTACAACTCACTCTTCTACAGCTCAGCACCCTCAGGCGGGGGGTCTGGACCCTTTGAATCAGCAGAAAGGAACCACTAGAAGGGGGACTAGCCACTGCACAGGAGTCCTTCCCTGCTCGAGTCTCTTCTTGCAGGAAGAAATCAGCAGTGTTCTTACTGTTGGGAACTCGGCAGGATGCGTGTGGTTAAAGCCACGCAGGTTTGTGGATAAAAGAGCATCAGCTTAGATCCTGTCCCTCCCACTTAGTATCTGTGTCAACCTGCAACAATGGCAGTGACCTCTTGAAGCCTCTGTTTCTTCTTTTATAAAGTAGAATTGGACAGTAGTTTCCACCCTGTGGACCTCCTGTGAGAATTTAATGAGTGGCGTACAGAGGTACTCAGCGTGAAACCTTGCAACCCACTCCAACATCCCTTGTCTACTTAGGCCTCTACTCAACACCCTGCCTGTTCTGACCCTATCCAAGGGTGCCTGCTGCCAGGGACCTGTGGAGTCCTGATGTGGCTCCTGCCAGTGGCAGAGGTGGGGTCTGAGTTATTGGCTTCTGAACAGAATACAGTATTGATGAACAAAGGTGCGAGAGTTCTTCCTTATGCTGGATCCCACAGCCATATACTATGTCCCACAGCAGATCCTAAAAGAGTGGTCGCTGATCACAAAAAGGCCTGGGCACTCTGTCCCCCATCCACAGGTGGACCAGAGCACTCAACACCCAGGATAAACCACCCAAAGCCACCGTGATCAAGACTGACCCTGAACAATGGCAGAGGTTCATCTGAGACCTGGCTTTCCACATCGCCTACTGACTGCAACCATCAGGTGTCACATGGACTCAGGGTTTGTGGCAGACTGAGTGTGCATGTGCATGCACATGTGTCGGTGTGTGTGTGTGTGTGAGAGAGAGAGAGATTACATGACATTAAATGCTTCTGTGCGGCAAATGAAGCAATCATTTGAGTTAAGAGATAGACCACAGAATGGCGAGGTGGGTGAGGGTGGAGGTCTTCACCAACTCTCAGACAGGGGATTAATATTTAGACTACATAAAGAACCACAAAAACTAAACACCAAAACCCAAGTCATCCAATCAATAAATGAGCTCAAGAACCGAACACACAGCTCTCAAAGGAAGAAACATAAATCAATGCTTCAAAAAGTGCCCAACATCCTTAGTCATCAGGAAAATGCAAATTAAAGGTGCTCTGAGAGACCATCTTACCCCAGTCACAGTGGGTCATCAAGAAAACAGATTCCAACAGATTCTGGTGAGGAATGTGAGGAGAGAGGAGCCGGAGTCCCTGCTGGTAGGAGAGTAAACTACAGCCACTACTGGCATAGGTGTGGAGGCTCTCAAAACACCGAAACTAGAACTGCCCTATGAGCCAGCTACGCACTCCTGGGATATGCCGGCAGGACCTAAGTCAACACACCGCAGAGACACGGCATATCTATGCTTACTGTCACATCGCCGACAGAAGCTGGGAAATGCAGATGCTCATTGACAGACTAGAGAAGGAATATGCAGCACAAAGACAAAATGGAATTTTATGGAACCAGAAGGAAATATGGAATCATGAGGGTCATGGGAAAATGGATGTAACTGGAAGGCAGTATACTACGCAAAATAAGCCAGATTAAAAGAGACAAATACTGTGTTTTATATGCAAAACCTAGACTTAAATTTATGTATGTGAGTTTACACATGTGTGTATCTGTATGTGTTGTGCGTAGGTCACAAAACTAGAAAGAGGGTCATGAGTGGGAAGCGACCTTGAAGGAGGTGAGAAACAGAGGAGACAGGACACACAGTAAGAAAGCAGAAAGAGGGTCTAGTAGGGATGGGTGGATGGGAGATGGGGCCCATGGGAAAGGGGGCTAATGGGTAAGGGAACAGATGAGAACCAACTATAATGGCATGTGTGTATGCAGACAGCAAGAGGAAACCCATTATTTGCATGCTAATCTAATATTTTTATGAACCCTTCCCCTAGCTGTGCCCGTTTGCTGGACAAGCAGGTCTGTGATAGCATTTGCAGCTGATGACTCACTGTGGGATGTCAAACACACTCACCCCTGCACACGTGAGGGTCCTCGTTCGATTGTGAACCTTGTTATGAATGTAGATGGTGGTTCCGTCTTGAGCCACACCATTAACTTTCACAGTCATGGAAAAGCTGGTTTGAATAGACGTTTCTACAAGAGAAAGAAGTTGGTAAGACCACACCGGATATCTCCCAGCAGCAAAGGCACCTGCTGAGAGACACATATGGATAGCCCAAGAGCATCCTAAGGCTACATTACCCCTTCTTCCATGTTTGTAAGCCTTATGTCATTCAGCAAAGGAAAGCCTTCAGTAACTCCCTCCATTGCTGAAGAACCCGTGTTATGTTAAACCTGCATTTCTGATCCATTCATTTCACTTCACATAAGGGCACATGGCTATGAAATCACCCCTTTAATTCTCTGTAAGTTCTTTAATTTATACCAAGATATAATCAGTTCTCTATTTCTGGTCAAAATTAGTCTAATTATATTTTTACTATAAAAAAAGAGAACAGGGCTGTTGAGATGGTTTGGTGGGTGGTGTGGGAAGTTCTTTAATGTATGTGTTGTTTTTATTGGTTAATGCATAAAGAATCTGCCTTGGCCTCTGATAGGGCAGAATAGACCTAGGTGGGGAAAACTAAACTGAATGCTGAGAGAAAGAAGACAGAGTCAAAGGGAAGCTGTGTAGCTGCCAGCAGAGAAAGACGAGCAGGAACCTTGCCGGTAGGCCACAGCCATGTGGAGATACATGGATGAATGGAAATGGGTTAACCAAAGATATAAGAGCTAGCTAGGAATACGCTTAAGCTATTGGCCAAACAGTATTGTAAATAATATAGTTTCTGAGTGATTATTTCAGGAGTCTGGGCAGCTGGGAAACAAATTAGTAGCCCCCTGCTCAAAAGGTGGGTAAAGAAGCCGGCTGCTAAGCCCGGCCAACCACCTCAGCTCCATATCAAGGACCCACATGGTAGAAGGAAAGAACTGACTCCCTAAAGTTGTCCTCTGACCTACTCTCTCTCTCTCTCTCTCTCTCTCTCTCTCTCTCTCTCTCTCTCTCTCAAATAAATAAATGCAGTAGATTTTTAAAGAGAGAGAAAGAGAACAGTTTGAAGAGATGGCTCAGGGTTTAAGAGAGCTTGCTGCTTAGGACCGGAATTCAGATCTGAGCCCATATAAGTGTCCCACGCATGCCTGTAACCCTAGACTGGACAGAGGAGATGAGGATGGCTGGGGCTTTCTGGCTTCCAATGCAGCCCAGAAAACACGAGCCTCGGGTTCAGGGAGAGATTGTGGCTCAAAATAACCGGCAGAGGGTTATACAGGAAGACACAGGATGCCCTCTTTTGGCTTCTGCACCAACACACAGGTGTGCACCCCCAACCACACACACAAACAAGTATTTAAACAAACAGACAAAAAACCCATATAAAGGTGAATAATTACAATCCCACCCCAATAAGCATAATATTTTTGTGGCCATCCTTCTTCTAGAGCACATTCTAAACACACAAGTTCTGATGTAAAATTTATTTTTGCTTTTTCTCCCTTATTTTACTAAGGTCAAGGGACTGATTTTAAATTCTTTCCTGGAGTGTCTCAGCTGATCAGAGACCACCTTCACTTCTCAGTAGGATGAAGTAACTCAGTAGGATGTGTCATGGAAGATGCAGAAAAAAGTCTTTGAAAATAACGGTACCCCAGGGCTGGGCTTCTCAGCACCCTACCCTTCCACACCCCTCTGCTGCCCCCAACTGCTGACTGGCACAGTTGTGCACTACAAGATGTCAGTGGCAGCCCTGGCCTCTCCCATGTCAAATTGTCCCCACACATTACCAAGTATCCCTGGGAATCAAAATCATGCCTTGGGGTATCAGGACATAATTCTCTCTCAATCCACACTGAGCTCAGCTGTCCGTACCCTGACTCCCACTGGGACAAGGTAGAGGAGCTTCCAATCTTTCCTCATGTAGTCATGGGCATCTTCCTACACATATCTGTCAGCATGTGCCCAAATACTGTAAAGTCTTTCCACCTCTTCAGAATGAGAGTTTACACGAAACACAAGAAACCACCCCAAACATCAGGTGCATACCTTCTGAGGGCTCCAGCTCGACCACACATGTCAGCCATAGTTGCTGGTTATATGTAGACAGTGGGTTTGAACGTATTTGAATTTGCCTTAGCTTAAGCAGAAGAGAAAAGAAACAAAGTCATCATGTGCCCTGTTCAGATTTTTTTTTTTGAGACAGGGTTTCTCTGTAGATTTGGAGCCTGTTCTGGAACTTGCTCTGTAGACCAGGCTGGCCTCAAACTCACAGAGATCCACCTGCCTCTGCCTCCCGAGTGCTGGGATTAAAGGTGAACACCTCATCTTAATGTACAAACAGATGTTTTGCACACAGCTGGGAGCATGAGCCCTGACAAAGCTGAGGGCTTCCCTTTGCCAAGCACCAAGAATCAGTGTCCTAAAGAAATGCGCGGCTGGGCTGCACTGCCTTCCTGCCTCTCCAAGACTCTAGGCAGCAATTCCTACCACCAGCGCCTGCTAGACACCACAGGAAGCCACTGGAGGGAAAATGAGAAGGGCAGACCGAGGAGACACACAGCAGTAAGGGACCCGAGGGAACCGTGTTCCTATTCCAGGGAACATGCGTCTCTATCCCATCTCTGTGATAGCCATAGACTGGGTATGTTGCTGGCTAGTGTTTGTTACTCTGGCATTAGAGACGTCTTAGCCTACCTGCAGAGGGAAACGAGAGGACCGTGTGAGAAGTGTCACTCCACATTGTCTCCTGGAAACACAGCAGTGGTGTCTCACGGCAGAGGCTGTGGAGGGAGCTGGTGAAGGTGCCCTATCTCCACTCCCCAAACCAGCATTACTTGAAGGCCTCAACTGTGGAGGTGAATGTCTTGTTCCAGGCTGTCAGGGTTTCACCAAACTTTCTGAGACCACACTCGCCAAAAGTCAAAGGGCTCCAGAGTGGAGGGGAGTGGAAGCTATGGGGGGGGGCGGGGGAGAGATGCTGTCTTTCTCAAACAAGATGTTTACATAGAAGCCCTCAGTTCCATGGGATGGCTTACTGACACAGAGAGAGACCCTGAGAGGCAGAGACTGGGAGACCCATGACTGTCAAGAAACTCATGGTGGTGATTCTCCAAAGCCGACCCTCTGCCCCAGACCTCAAGACAACAGGAATGCAAAGAAACCTTGAAGCCTGGCCACCCAGAGGTTGTTCCAAGGCAGCAGCAGCAGCTAGAGGTATACAGCTTTTCTCTCTGCCCTTTTAGAAATCATAAGGAGAGCCATGCATGGTGACATTTGCCTGTAATCCCAGCACTGGAGAGGCAGAGGCAGAGGCAGAGGCAGATGGATTTCTGTGAGTTCAAGGCCAGCCTGATCTACACATCGAGATCCAGGCTAACCAGGGATACAATGTGCTTGCCTTAACAAACACAATGTTGTAAGAGGAGACCCTAGAATGCAGGCAGGAGAGCAGAAGGGAGGGCAGGGCGAACAATGACCCCGAATCTACAGGTGCTGTGAAAACATGGCAGCACGTTCAGTTTACAGAGACTCGGTGTAAGACCCTACCGTTCACTTCTCCAGTGGAAAGGACTTGTTTTCCATAAAGGTGGTGATAAATCAAGGTACATTTAAAGAGGGGGGGAACAGACTTCATTTAGGATGAGCTCATGCAGGAAATCCCAGCCAACAAAGAGAGCAGCTGCTACTGGAACAGATACCGAATAAGTCCTGACTTGGACAAACACAGCAAAATGGTCAGTCCGTAAAGCACTTCCATGCAGGCATGAGAACCTGAGTTCTGCTCTGGCAACCACCAGGCTGGATGCCACACAGCTGGAGGCAGAGACAGGAGGATTCCTGGGCTCACTGGCCAGCAGCCTAGCTGGCAAGCCCAAGTGCCAGTGAGGAACTTAATTCAAAACAAAACAAAACAAACAAACAAACAGGCTGCCAGCTCCTGACGATCAAACCCTATAGTTAACCTCTGGCCTTCACACACATGAACACACATGTATAGATACACAAATTAAGCTTTTTAAAGTAAGGGCCAGATGCCTAAGTAATCATTGTTAAAATGGCGAGTGTGACGGGATTTCTGACATGAGCAGTCAGGACAGGTCACGACATTTGGAAGTCAGCTGTAGTTTCATCAGAGGGAACAGCAATGTCCTTCCACTGCATCCTTCTGAGGATACCAGAAACGGGAGTTTCAATGACAAGAACCTGGCTGGGAAGTAAGAGCCGCGAGTCTCTTGAGAACCCAGAGCAGGGAAGGGCAGTCTATCCTCAGATTCTCCCAGCAGGGCCATGTCTCAGGGACTCCAAAGTTTATAGTGAACCATCTGATGCTTGAGGCACCTCTTACCTTTTTGCTATTATTTAGTGAGAAATTAGCAGCAGACTGCTGGATCACTCTGGGTCCTGAGAGTAACAAAGAGAAGAGGAAAGGGATTAGAGCAATTAACTTACCTTATTTTAATGCGAGAAAGACTTACACATTAGACACCGTGATCTCTTATACTGCTCTTACTATTTTTTTAAGAGAGATTTTATATAAGTAGGTAAAATACCCAAACACAGAACAGACAAGCACTCCATTTGACACAACTTCCATGCACATTAAGGCAGAAGGACCAACAACATGCCATGGTGGGATCTCCATAGACGCCCTCCAGTGCTCTCTACAGGGCCCCAATGGACACTACTAAGAGATGAAGTTAATGCGTTCATCCGGTTAACCCAGTCGTCTAGAAATAGTAAGCAGAAGCAACAAAGTGACGGATATCCTGCATAAGCACGGCACAGGGCTTTCTTCAAATAGATGCTTTATGAAGTTCTTTCTTCCCTGACTTTACTGCAATTACAAAGAACTAATCATTATCAGCACATTTCAGAGGTCAATAAGAGGACAATACAGCAGGATTAAGTACATCTCTACTGGGCAGACATGGCTACCCATCTCTGTAGCTCTCCTTGTAAAACCCAGTCTGCCCCTCTAACTGACTCTGCGCTCCACCCCCCACCCCCTCACCCCGCCCTGGTAACCTTCTCCGTGGACCCCGGGTGAGTGGAATCACACAGGGTTTATCAGCTTGGGACTGGTTTATGTCATCTAATACAATGTCCTCATGACTCACGCTGCAATGTGTCTAAACTGTCTAATGTTTTCCTTTTTAAGCTTGTGTGCATGTGTGCCGGTGTGCCTGTGGAGATCAGACAACAGCTCAAGGTGTCCTCCTTCAGAACTGTGAGGCTTGGCAGCAGGTTGCCACTGGCTTTATTCACTGAGCCATTGTTGACAGTTTCCTGCAGGGTCTCTTTAAACAGAAAGGTAGACAACTCAAAATAGCTTCAGGAAGTCCTTGAAACTGACCAGATTCACTAGGCCTCTCCCTGCCAGAGTCAGCAATAAAAGCTGAGAGTCCTCCTTGGAGGAAGGGAAGCCGAGCTGTAGAGGAGAAAAGCTGTAAAGAGCCTGCACCCAGACCAGCTGTCTGGGAGAAGCAGAAACCAGTCGAGCTGCCTGGAAGAGATTTAGCCCGGAGTCACCTGGAAAAGACCCTCCCCAACCAGCTGAGTTGTCCACAGGCTCTGTCGTGTTCTCCAAGTTTCTCAGCTTTTGTGAACTGTCACCCAGACTGGGTGGCCTTGGTGATGCAGCTGTCTTTGAGCCATTTCTGCTCCTGTTAGTGACCCCCTAGTTGGACTTTGGTGGTACACATACTTTGGTCTGTTGTAGGCTCCCTATTGAGGGTGAATAAACACATGTGTTGCATCTCCCCAGGCAAAGTCTTGTCACACAACAACCATCTTGAGGCCTCACGTAAAAACTGAATGATGCTCAACTGCAGCACATGCCACACTTTCCTTATCCATTCATCTGCCAATGGATATGTAAGCTGGTTCACCATTTTAACCACCGTGGATAACATGCTGACGAACACAAGGGCACAAACCTCGCCACTGATTATTTACAGATCCCAGGGGATGGGAGTGTTGATCATCTGGTGCTGTTCGTGTGGGATGCTGGTTTTACCCCTTCTCTTAACCATCTGTTGTCCTTGGTTAGAAGAGAGGGCCTTCACAGACAAATACAGTCTGTGTCACATTCGTATATGTGCATGTGCACAGGTTTGGGAGTGTATGTGGTGTGTGTAAATACATAGAGGGGAGGCGTGTATATCTATGAACATGTATGTGTGCAGAGGTCAGGGAAGAGCGTCTAGTGTCCTTCTCTATCACCTGCCACATTGGTCCTCTGAGGCACGATCTCTCCCTGAATCTGGACAGAAGCCAGCATGACCCCCGTGATCCTGGCTTCCATCTCTCCTCACCAACAGTGCTGGGGTTGCAGGTGCATGCTGGGATCTCAACTCAGGTCCTCAGGGCTTTGACGCAAGCACTGTTACCCTGAGCCATCGTTCCAGCCCCTCGTGCTATGTTTTTTATCTATTCTACCTACCTCTGCCTTCTGTCTGTCTGTCTGTCTGTCTATCTATCTATCTATCTCTCTATCTGGGTTTTTTGAGACAGGGTTTCTCTGTAGCTTTGGAGCCTGTCCTGGAACTCTCTC
>LOJH01001785.1:34471-48255 GCA_001685095.1 Ellobius talpinus
CACAGAGATCCACCTGCCTCTGCCTCCCTAGTGCTGGGATTAAAGGTGTGTGTCACTACTACTGCCTTTTAATCAGAGAATTTACTCAATTTACATTTAGCTACTTATTAGGGGGACTCAATCCTGTCTCTGTTTCCTCTGCATTTGATTCCTATTAGCCTCACAGCGTTCTGTTCTTCATTTAACACCCAAGAGCCATATTCTGCTGGACATTTATAACAGCTTAACATGGACAATACACAAAAACTCTCATCTTCTGACTACTGTGACAACAGTGACAACACACGCACACGAACATGCACACGTATCATACATCACGGGGTCAAACCGCAAACCCTTGACTTTGAACATGCAAGGCAGTCAAGTCCTCTTCCACTGAGCTGCAATGCCAGTCCTTATTTGTAATTTTATATCCAAAACTATAAATAATGTTAATGATTTAGTCTCGTATACAGAAGACAGAGCGTGGACTTGCAAACAGACAATAACCACAGCTTCTGCGTGATATACTTTTAAACATGTCAGCCTCCAAGTATCCAGAAACAGAAAGTGGCTTTCCCTCTACTGTGGGATAATGGGAGCTTTTACAATCACAACAGCCACCTTTGCTAGACTAGGTGTATTTTACAATCACAACAGACGCCTTTGCTAGACTAGGTGTATTTTACAATCACAACAGCCACCTTTGCTAGACTAGGTGTATTTTACAATCACAACAGACGCCTTTGCTAGACTAGGTGTATTTTACAATCACAACAGCCACCTTTGCTAGACTAGGTGTTTCAACCTGCAGGTTCCTTTCCAGCAACCTGCAGCACAGGGCTAGTGGCAGCGACTCCCTTGGCTTTAGTTAGCCTGGGAATGTCTTACTCTCACCCCCACTTTTTCATGGGGTCTCAGTAACCTTGACTGACCTCAAACATATGATCCATCCTCCTGTCTCAGACACCCAAGTTCTAGAAACACAGGTGTGTGCCACCACACTCCGCCTCTCCCCTTCACTTTTGAAGAACCTTTTTGCCAGGCAGGATTCCTGGTTGGGAACTCTTCTAGCACATGCCAGCCTGTCTTCTGCCCTGAACAATTTAGATAAGCGCTGGCAGCCTCACTGGAGATCCCCTGTCTGATCCCTCAGTCTTGCTGTGGGCAGGGTTCCATCTGGCTTAGGCTTCCTGCAGTTCAGCTACAGTGTCTTGGTATGAAACTGAATTTAGCCCACTTGAGCTCATTAAGCTTCCTGGATATATTCACCTTTCATTCAATTTGGGAGCTGTTCCCCTGCCTCCTCTGTCTTCTCCTGAGACTCCTACAATGTGTGTATCAGTCTATTTGATGGTGGCCCAAAGCCCCCCCGTAGGCTCTGTTTATTATCTCCGCTCATTTTTCCCTCTGTTCCTCAGATTCACCATGCCTCCCATCCTACCTTCGGGTCCATAGATGCTCCCCTTTGCCTGCCCCGATCTGCTTTTTAGCCTTCCCGTGAAGCTCAATTCAATTTTGGTCCCCTTTAGCTCCAGAATTTCCTTTTGGTCTGTCTCCCTTTCCCGGCATTCCCGCCATGGCCATGGTTTGCTCTCTGGCTCTTTCCATACTTTTCTCTTACTCTTTAAACTGTCACAGCCTTTGTCTGGCTGATCTGCCCCATGGTTTCAGGGACAGAGTCTTGATACATTTAATTTTTTTCTTTTGATAGGCCATATTTTATTATTTCTTAGTCAGCTTTGTCTTTAACTATAACACTGTGGTGCCCTGAAACTCAGGGCCTCCCACTCTCCAGAGGCTTTTTTCTTTGTTTGTTGTTGTTTTTTGAAACAGGGTTTCTCTATGCAGCCCTGGCTGGCCTTGAATTCACAGACATCTGCCTGCCTCTGCCTACTGAGTGCTGTGATTAAAGGCTGCGCCACCACCACCTGGTGTGGTTTTGTCTTTTGCCAGGTTGGTTGTTGCTACTGTAGACTTCTATGCTGAATAGCAGCCGGCAGTGTTAACTTAAGGTCTTCTGGGTTTTGTTCTCCTGTGTGTTTCTCTGGACAGGTGTGGTGACTGCCTAATTTCTCCTGACTATGCTGCTCCTTTGGAATCTCCAAATGTTCATTGTTTGGTTCCCAAGAGGAAAAAAGAAGAGCCGTGCAGGGATGGGAGGAGAAGGGCTATTCAAACTCCCTGGTTGTTGCCTCTGCTAGATGGGGCAGGGTTTACAATGATGGAGGCCCTGAGTACATCAGCAATGGCTGCCTTGCCTTGCTCCACCTCTGTGACCAGAAGCAGCAATTGAGGCGCAGAGCTCAGGTTCCCAGTTAGGGAGGACAGAGTCCTTTTGTCCACCTTAGGTGCTACATGCTATATGCAGGCCAATCAGAACCGGAGCCAAGGATGCCTGTTGTAGAGCCAGCATGGGTGTGAGGGTCTGCCACAGCAGTAAGGGCCGGACTGGTTGAAATCAATCACAGTGTACTGTCCAGCAGCCACAACCCCCGGAAGTTACAAACCTCCTATAGACTCAGGCAGGTTCCACTGCCGGGGCTGGTCTGGGTGTGGAAGCACATTCCTCCCGACACTACCATCTTCCCAGAATCCCTAGCACCTCTGATTCTAACTGTGATCGATCCTTCAGGACTTTGGCCTTAAGTGATTTTAAAATTAATTTACGGCTGGATTTGTCTAGTCTTGCCAAGTGTGGTGTCACATGCCTTTAGTCTCAGCACTTGGGAGGCAGAGGCGGGTGGATCTCTATGAGTTCCCGTGAGCCTGGTCTACACAGTGAGACTCTATTTAAAATAAATTTTAAAAACTACCACTCTTAACTTGTGATGCCAATTCTTTGGGCTGCCTCTGTGGCTGCCCCAACCTACTGCACTGGTGCAGGGTCTGCACATGACTAGTACAACTTCCTGTCTGAGGCACCTGCAAATGCCCCGGCCATCTCCACACAGGAAGGGGCCACTCTGCGGCAAGGTATGTGCCAAGCAGACTCCCAAGACCAGTGGACTCTTTCCCTGGCTTCTGGGAAAGACATAAAAACTGGCATCAGTAGCACCTGGACTCTAAGCTTCCTAGGCACCCTGGGCTTCAGTTTCCCCAAACTACCCCAGACTCTCCAATAGTGACATCACTACATAAGTAATTAAGGAGAGAGTGCTGACAACAGCTGATTTCATGTGTTAATCTCAGCGGGGCACAGGTGTTTGATTAAACACTGCTCTCAGGTATCTGTGAGGAATTTCTGGTAAGAGTCCCCTTTCAGTCAGGAGACTCAATAAAGCAGGGAAGGTGGGCCTCTTCAACCTGCTGAGGCCTAAACAGACACGTGGAGGAGACTCTGGTCTCCCTGTCTCCATTGGTAACCTGAGTATCCGGCCATGAGACCGGACCTGGACTGGGGCTTACACCGTTAACCTCCTGGTTCCCAGGCCCCTGGACCCTGACTGATGTGCTGGCTTTCCTGGCTCCCATTTGCTAACTGCAGACCCGTGCATTCCTTAACCTCCCAAATCGTGTGAGTCAGTGCCCTCATTTCACATAGATATAAAATATCACATATAATTATATATATACTCTAGCTCATAATTCTATTACATAATTAGGTCTAATAATATTAAAAATTGTTTGTTGTAAATAATTTATACTTTAATATAAATATAACTGTTTGAATTATAATTATGAATATATTATAAATTATGTATTATAATTGTATACAGTAATGAGATATAATTATAATAATATAGTGGGAACATATATATGTGTGTGCACATGCACACACTCCTTATTGTTTGCTTTTCCAGAAGACTGACAGTAATCTTTGTGGTGGAAGAAAGTGATGGGATCCTGACATCACCCCTGTCTTGGCCTTGGGGCATCAGCTTCATCTTTGTTTCAGAGTGAAGGTTGGGTACAGTCTGGACAAGAGCTGGCTAATACCCCACTGAGACTGCATACAATGTTAATGCCTTCCTACCAATACGAAAGGACAGTCTGAAATGTGAGATAATGGGTAAACCTGTATTAGGATTAATGTGGCTTTAGCCCCTTGGTGACTCAACAGGAAGGAGAAGGAGTTGGCTATAGTTGCTATGGTGACAACTGTGTCATTACCACAGGGCACGAAGCATCCCAATGGCCACCCTCTGCCCCAGCCTGCTCTAGCCACTCACCAGTCCAAACTTCAGTTGACATTAAGAAACTAGCTTTCACCGGGTGGTGGCGCATGCCTTTAATCCCAGCACTTGGGAGGCAGAGGCAGGCAAGTTTCTTTGCCAGCCTGGTCTAAAAGAGCTAGTTCTAGGACAGGCTCCAAAGCCACAGAGAAATCCTGTCTTGAAAAACAAAAAAATAAGGAAGGAAGGAAGGAAGGAAGGAAGGAAGGAAGGAAGGAAGGAAAGAAAGAAACTAGCTTTCTGAGGCCCGAATACCTCTGGAATTTAACCAAGCCATCGTTTAGAGTAGCTACCACAAACCACCCTCAATGAACAAGCTATCTTACTTAGGAAGAAGAAAGAAGGACAGACATGGAGAACACTCTCCCACCAAGGCAGGCTCCTGCTGCCATGCTGGAGATGAGACCGAGGGGACCCTGGCCTCTGAGACCTTGTGAGGACCACTCGGCTTCTGTGGCTCTGTTTTGTTATTATCAGAAAGAAAGTTTGGGGCGCGGGGATGGTTCAGCAGGCATGAGCTTGTTGTACAAGCATGAGGAATAAAGCAAATGAAGCTGGGAGGTACAAGGGCCTGTCTGCAATCCCAGAGCGCAGAAGGCAGTGATGGATGCCCAGAGCAAGCTGGCTGGCGAGACCAGCTGAACTGGTGAGCTCTGGGTTCAAGTGAGAGATCCTGCCTCCAAACATAAGGTGGCAAGTGATAGAGGATGACAGCTGTCATCAGCATCTGGACACACACACAGAGACACACAGACATGCAGACACAGACAGACACACACACACACATGAGAAAAACAAAATAGGTTAGTCTTCCTAGAGGATGTCAAAGCTAAAAATCGCTAAGACATGGAGCTTCTGTGAGGACAGTTTCTACAGCCTGGCACTTTTCACACAGTCCTGGAGCTTGAGATATCACCAGCTCAAATCCCTACAGCCCGCCTAGACTTTTACATGGCCTGTCTCCCTCCTAAGGAGTCAGTGGGTTCTGGATCCCCCAGGACACAACAGACTCTAGAAATGTTCGGGTGGGTTACAAAGCAAGTTCAAAGCCAGTTTGGCTTATTTTAAAAGAAGAAGGAGGAGGAGGAGAAGGAGGAGGAGGAGGAGGAGAAAGAAGAGGAAGAAGGAGGAGGAGGAAGAAGAAGAAGGAGAAGGAGAAGGAGAAGGAGGAGAAGGGAGAAGGGAGAAAGGAGAAAGGAGGGAGGAGGGAGGAAGAAGGAGGGGGAAGAAGAGGAGGAGAAGGAGGAAGAGGAGGAGAAGAAGGAAGAGGAGGAGGAGAGAAGGAGGAGGAAGAGGAGGAGGAGGAGGAGAAGAGGAGGAGGAAGAGGAGGAGGAGGAGAAGAAGTAGTAGTAGTAGTAGAAGTAGTTATATGGCAAATAAAAGGCAGGCAGGAGTTGCCTGCACTGACAAACTGACCTAGGCTGTTTGCCCTGGATGCTGTGAACGGCATTACCCAACTTGCCCCCTGCACCTCCAGAGAAGACTACCTTGTGCCCTGTGGACTCAGAGAGAAGGAACATCTCTCTTCATACTGAGGCCTGGCTAGGAGTATGAGGGCACAGCTGGGCTGGCAGCACCAGACCAGAGTGGCTATCCGTGGGAAAACGATGAAAGGAACGACTTACCCTTGATCCCCACGAAGACGGTCAGTCCAAAGCAGATGAAGAAAACAACGAACACAAGGACAAAGTGGCGCTTGGAGAGGGCGTAGAGCCGCATGGGCGCCAGCCTGCGGAGCAGAAGCCGGGAGTGAGGACAGTTGGCTCTCTCACATTAGTCCACGCTAGCACTACCACAGGCTGCATCAGATCTGCTCCTCCTCAGCCTGGTGCTGACCTCAGAAGCACACTGCTCCTGGGTAACCTCTCAAGGGGGGGGTCATCTGTCTGTTTTCTGTCAGAGTCACTGCCACCCCGGCCTGCCTCACGCAGGCCAAACCCAGCCTTTGTGGTTGAAGAATAAATGCATGGTGGTTTCCATTCCAAGGAGAAATGTCATCACCCCACAGAAGTGACCTAACCTTTTACATAGCCCACTTCTAGCTTCCAGAGTAGAGCCACAGCTCAGACCAACAAGGAAACTGACTCTACTTAGCCATCACTGTCAAACCCAGAGACAGAATACCAGGGACCTGAGGCACCAGCCATTTCCATCTGGTCTACCCCATGCTCAGAGCCCTAATCCCCGACCCAGGTGAAAAGCAGCCCACTCTTCCCAAAAGAGAGCGTCCAACTCCTCCACGCTTCTGTTGACCTACAGGAACACAGAAGCCCTTCGAGAGGCTTGATCCCCGGATGCAACTACACTTCCCTCAGAACAAAATATGGGGGGCGGGGACACCAGAGACACAGTTCCTTGGCTACAATCATGTACTGCTCTAGCAAAGGTCCCAGGGCACACATCAGGGGGCTCACAATTGCCTGTGACTCCTGCTCCAGGAAACCCAATGCCCTCTTGGCCTCTGTGGGCAAAACTACACACACCCCCAGACCCTACCCCTGCCACTGACACATGTGCCCACACATAATTTAAAAATGAAAACAAATCTTTAAAACAAAAAACTCAGGAAAACATTTCCTGCTCAGCACTTAATGTAGCATACTAGGCAGGTAAACCAAAGAAATCTGTAAATTCCCCAGTCTTGGGAAACACTGGGAACCTGCAGGTTCAGAGCTGGGCCCTTCAACGTGGTCATGGTCTAACAATCACACAAGCAATGTTTGTACTCCAAATAGCTTCACTAATAAAAAGCAGTGTTGACAGAAGTGGCCAGCCCCAGGAAAGAATCCTAAGGAGGGGGCTGACCCCCAGGGGAGGAGCTGGGGCAGGGGATGGGGTTTGCTTGCTGGCTGCACTGCACCTGTGATCCTGCTGCTTAACTTGGAAGTTGAAAGCAACAGGAAGGCTGAGTCAACTGGGGGGTAGGGGTGTGGCCTGGAGACCCAGGGTAAGATTACCCGCCAGCTTGGGCTCACAGCGCACACCCCTTCCTTCCACTTGTGCCTGAGACTCCAGATGGCAGGCAGGAAGTCAACCCTGGGGCAGGACAGTCTAAGCACAAAGGTGAGGCCTGGGAGCCGCTGCGGCTCTGACGTGGCACCTGACAAATACCCGAGTGGCCTGGCTGACTCTCAGACCACTATCAATGCATTTGGTGAAAGATGGATTGAAACTTGGAGGTTTCCCTGGGACTCTGGCCTGTTGGCAGGGCAGGAGAAGCTGATGAAGTAAGAGTGTGCTGCCAGCTCAGACAGGGCCTCCTGTATCAGAGACAGAACTGCTATGGGAAGGAGACAGGTTTCTTTGTAAACTATAGTTCTCACTCCAAAGGGAACAAGAGAGAGTTTGCTTCAAGTTAAACATGAGTGACCATGGCCCAGGTACATGGATTCATATTGCTTTGATGATATCTTCCACTATGGAAGTGGTTACATCAATTTTTGTGGGTTTTTTTGTTTGTTTTTTTTTTTGTTTTTCGAAACAAGGTTTCTTTGTAGCTTTGGAGCCTGTCCTGGAACTACCTCTCATAGACCTGGCTGGCCTTGAACTCACAGAGATCTGCCTGTCTCTGCCTCCCAAGTGCTGGGATTAAAGGTGTGTGCTACCACCGCCTGGCTGGTTACATCAACTTTTATCAGTTAATACATTTACCAAATACATTAGTGGAGACACTAGGCTGGGAGGTCATAGCAAATGGGGAGTCTCTGGTATAGGCTTCAGGAGCTGTCTGATGGGATTCTTAGCTTTGGGATTGGTGGGCCTTAATGGCTGTGTCTTAGGGTTACTACTGCGGTGATGAAACACCATGACCAAAGCAACTTGGGAGGAAAGGGTTTATTTGGCTTATGCATCTATATCACTGCTCCCCATCAGAGGTCAGGACGGTCACCTAAACAGGGCAGGACCCTGGAGGCAGGAGGGTGCTACTTACAGACTTGCTCATCATGGCTTGCTCAGCCTGCTTTCTTATAGAACCCAGGGCCACTTGCCCAGAGATGGCACCACCCACCATGGGCTGGGCCCTCCGCCATCAATCACTAATGAAGAAAATGTCCTACAGGCTTGCCTACAGCCCAATCATATGGAGACATTATCTCAGGCAAAGTTCCCTCCTCTCTGATGACTCAAAGCTGTGTCAAGTTGACATAAAAGCAGTCAGGACAGCCTGTTACTATATCACAAAGGCTTCACCCTATGGTAAAACGGGCGTTAGACTGGACACGGAGGTAGTGGCAGGTGGCTGGCTGGAGAAGGAGAGCAGTGAGGGTGACTCCAGCCCCCAGGCATTCTGCAGAGTCTTAACATAGGTGTGGCTTTTCTGGGGACTTTCAGTTCACACCTAGGATTTACAGATAGGAAAGCTGAGATCTGGAGGTGACAGACCTGTCCAAGTTGTCACAGCCACACTTCCCTGGAGGGAGGAGGCTCTGGGAGACAGGACCCAGTGAATACCCACCAGGAAAAGCCCTGTGGAACGTGAGTGCTGGCAGAAGAGCAACTGTCCCTCTTGTCCTTCTGTGACCCAGGTGCCTATTTATTTAGACAGTCTGTTTGGATATATTTTTGTTTTAAGACTGAAAGGAAGGGACAGTTTCTAGGCAACTGCATAGGATATTTCCACGAAGAAATCAAAATTTACACAAAGCTGAACAGACTGGGTGGTGGAAAGAGTGTGAACAGCGTTAGTTAACGGCATCTCACCCGTGTTAATGATGCCAACTGAGACAAAAGGTGCCAGGTCACATGAGATGCTGGCATCCTTGCCACTTTCCTATGGATTGAAAATGGTTTCTAGAAATCTCAGAGCCATTTGTGAACTATGACTGCACTATGTTCAGAGTGACCCGATCTTGCTAGTAGATCAGAGATGAAGCAGCATGGAGAACTCCGGAGGTGAAGGCTAAAGCAGAGGCTTGGAGGCAGAGACATCAAAGGAAGATTAGATTTTAAACTTGTAGTTAAAAATGCATCATTTGGCCACGTATCATGGTGCACGCCTTTAATCCCACACTCTGGAGGCAGAAGCAGGTGGATCTCTGTAGGTTCGAGAACAATTTGAACCACATAGCAAGTATGAGGACAACCAGGGCTACATAGAGAGATCCCGTCTCAACAAGCAAACAAATGCACCACTGACTTCCTGAATGCATGGTTACTTAGCAGACGAGAAGCTGGGGCTCAGTCCCCAGCACTGTGATGGGAGTCAGGAGCACAGACAGGTCCCTTGCTCCAGATCACACAGCTACCACACAGCAGCATTCAGACTCAACCATCGCTCTTGCTTCCTAACACAGTCCAGCCAGACTCCAGTCGAGTTCACTCAGTTTCCCTGATCTGAAACCTCTTCTCCCCAAGCCAGGGAAATCCTACACTCAGTCTCCTGCCTTCTCATGACACTTTCCTTAGGTACTCCATCTCTCGTGGCTGCCCACGTTGTCTCCACTACAAAGGGAACTTAGTGCCTAAAGACATTACCTGGCCTGTTGGGGCTGCACACCCTCAGACCCTTGATTTCCTGTGACCCTTTGCCTGCTGGAGTGAGCAGAGTAAACAACTTGATTTCCGGTGCCTGCTCTGAGCATGAGACCCTCATGAGTTCCTGATAGCAGGGGAGTGGTACTTAAGGATCCCTCTATAAACTTCCCTGGAGCACAATAAAGTTGGCATTCTTGTTTCAAGGATGACCCCCCTCTCTGTGTGTGTCTGTGTGTGTGTGTTTCAATCTCTAGCCCCTTGCCTGGCATGTGAACTGTCACTTAGTGCAGGTGCTACGCGTGGAGAGACCCCCAGCGAGATCGGGAACAAGGGATTCCAGAGAGATCACCCTCAGAAGGCTGGCCAGCAAGTAAGAGATTGATGGTGGGGGTGGACTGAATATGGGTGCCAGTAATTCTGTTCAGATATTGACCTGTCAATTGATAGTTATTTTACAGAAACAGGGCACCGCTATTAAAACTAAGACAGCACAAGAGTTTATTAAGACAGTTTTAGAGTTTAGTCCTTAGTTTTCACAGGCAGGGGGTTTTAATATTCCTGATTGGGAGCAGGTAAAAGCTGACCTTCAAAAAGCTTTAAAAGAGAGAGGGCCAGAAGAATTTCCTATGGCAATATTTTCACTATGGCATTTAGTCAAAGATGCTCTTATCAGCGACAATGTAAAAGTGAAGGAACAATTAGACAATTTAGCCAGAACCTTTGAGGAAATTCAGGTATTTGCCCGAAATGTCAAAAGGGGCCCACTGGGCTAATGAGTGCCGCTCTAGAGCTGACATTCAAGGAGATCCCCTTCCCGCGTCGGGAAACAGGAGGAGAGGCCTGAGGACTGGGAAAATAAGACAGGACAGAGCAGGGTTGGAAAATTTATTCTGAGGGCCACTGATGAGCCACAAGTTGCAACTCCCATCAAATGGAGAGAAACTAGGCCAGCATGGGTGGAACAGTGGCCCCTCAGAAGAACAGCTACTGGCTGCTCAGCAGCTGTGCAAGAACAGTTATCTGCTGGGCATATGGTCCCATCCTCTTCCCCTTGGAATACCCCTTATGTGTTATCAAAAAAAACCTGGCAGTTGGCAACTATTGCAGGGCCTTAGGCAGGTTAACAAATGCATGGAAATCATGGGATCATTATAGCCAGGACTGCCAAGACCTGTGGCTATCCCTAAGGATTACCACATGGTGGTGATTAACCTTAAGGACTGCTTTTTTACTATTCCTTTGCATCCTGAGGACTCACCCAAATTTGCTTTTAGTGTTCTCTCTGTTAATCTCAGAGAGCAGCACCAAAGGTATCAATGGATTATGATGCCTCAGGGCATGGCTAATAGTCTAACTTTGTGCCAGTAATGTTTCCAGAGCCTTGTGGGCCCTAAGGGAACAACATCCCCAGCTAAGTCGTTCATTATATGGAGGATATTCTTATTGCAGTCTCAAATGAATGTGAGTTGCATACAGGGTTGCAGACTCTTTATGAGGGACTGCAATGATCTGGTTTAGTTGTTGCCCCCGAGAAAATGCAAACTATGTTCCCTTTTCAGTATTTGGGCCATCAGCTCCTACAGACTGGAGGACACAAAAGATCACTCTTAGAATAGATCAGCACCACACTCTCAATGACTTTCAACAGCTTTAGGGAGATTAGACCATCAATGGGATTAACAACAGGAGAACTAAAACCCTTATTTGAAATCTTATGAGGTGACTCAAACCCCATATCTCCCAGGCTACCGACACCTGAAAGCTGTGAATGTCTTATATTAGCCATACAACAGTTAGCAGAAACCCATCTGAATTATATTGATTATCACCAGCCTTTGCTTCTGCTGGTCTTTGGCACAACCTTGCAGCCCACTGCAGTCTTTTGGCAAGAGGGACCTATTCTCTGGATACATGGATGAGCCTCTCCCAAAAAGGTTGTGCAGCCCTATGATTTGGCTGTCCTGAAGGTGTTGCACACTGCCTGCCTGGAGAGTCTTAGGACGTTTGGTAAAATCCCTGATAAAGTGATTGTTCCGTAAAATAAGGAGCAGCTTAGCTGGCTCCAGTTATTTAGCCTAGAATGGACCATCTTTTTAACCACTCAGTCTGCTGAATTTGACAACCATTACCCCCCTAATAAATCAGTAAAATCTTTTTTTGAGGAACATCTGGTTTGCTTTCCTAAAATTATTTCGCTTGCTCCCCTAGATTGTATTAATGTATTTACAGATGGGTCCTCCAATGGCACGGCTGCTGTAGTCACAGCCCAGAAGACTGTCAGGTATATTGCTAAGGTTCTTCCCACCTTGGAAACGGCAGCAAATATAGCCACTACCTCTGCAGTTCATGAATTGTTGACTAACATTCAATTACTNCCACTCAGTCTGCTGAATTTGACAACCATTACCCCCCTAATAAATCAGTAAAATCTTTTTTTGAGGAACATCTGGTTTGCTTTCCTAAAATTATTTCGCTTGCTCCCCTAGATTGTATTAATGTATTTACAGATGGGTCCTCCAATGGCACGGCTGCTGTAGTCACAGCCCAGAAGACTGTCAGGTATATTGCTAAGGTTCTTCCCACCTTGGAAACGGCAGCAAATATAGCCACTACCTCTGCAGTTCATGAATTGTTGACTAACATTCAATTACTTTTATGAAAAAGATCTCATAAGATTTATATTGGCCACCTTCGGGCACATTCTGGCTTACCTGGCCCTCTTAGTGAAGGCAATACACAGGTTGATCAAGTGACCCATGCTCTCTTAATCTTTCTGCCCCAGGATTCTTTGTCCTCTGACCAGCGGGCTCATGATAAATTCCATCTTAATGTCACTTCTTTGAGGCTCAAGTATAAAATTTCTAAGGAAAAAGCTCTTAAGATTGTCAAAGCATGCCCTTTATGTGCAGAACTTACTCATCTAGGAGTTAATCCTCGGAGTCTTTTGCCCATTCATATCTGGCAGATGGACATTACTCATGTGGCATCTTTTGGCAAATTGGAATTTGTACATGTTTCTGTGGATACTTATTCAAGCATGCTCTTTGCTTCTTCCCACTCAGGGGGAAAGGTGAAGGATGTAAAATAAACATTGTCTGCAAGCTTTTGCCTACATGGGGGCCCCAATATTGACTAAAATGGACAATGGACCTGCTTATATCGGTAAAGGCTTTCAATTATTCTCTGACAGTTATGACACCCTTCATAAGACAGGATTACCTTACAGTCCCCAGGGACAGGCTATAGTGGAACAGGCTCATTGAACTCTCAAAGACTATATTCACAAAACAAAAAAGGGAGAGTATAGTACTCCCTGGGATATCCTTTCTAATATTCTTTATATATTAAATTTTCTAACAACTGAATCACATGCTCAAACACCGGCTGCTCAGCGGCACTGGCAGCCCCGCGGCTCTACTCATCTGATAGCACAGTGGAAGGATATGTTGACTGGAGCATGGGTGGGGCCTGATCCAGTCCTCATTTGGGGGCGTGGAAGTGCATGTGTGTTTCTGCAGGAGATTGAAAACCCCATTTGGATTCCTGACCGGCTTGTGCGTCCTATGGACGGTTCTCCTGACCATCAGCCATGGCCAACAGGTACGATGGGCACGGGTTAGGAAGCCTCTGGTGCTGACGCCAGTGGGCCTGGATAGTCCTGTGTGGCTGTGCTTCCTTTCCACTGATTGGGTTATGGAACAGCCAGCCATTTCCATTGATTGGAGACATAATAATGTTATTGGTTTGTGTTTTATTTTTGCTGAATTTCCCTTCTCCTTGTGCTAAATGTTGGCCTGGTACTATGGTTTATGGCCAGAGCACATTATTCATTATGGTGATGGGGACCGTGATCACTTTACAAGAATGTCAGCAAGGATTCTCAGGAGTTTCATTTCCGGAATCCAGGCCAATATGGTATAGTGTCTGCTTCACAGGATGGTATCTCTGTGGACTTTGTGACTGTTTAAACTTTGGACCCTTGGCTATGTAGGATCCTACTTTGTTTAATAGCACAGCAAGATGGAAAACCAGAGCCAAAATAGGGCTCCTCATGTGGCTGTCTGTGGCTAATTATACCTTGAATAATTCTGCCCTTAATGGTTCTCAAGTTTTGTGTCTTTTGAGCAGCTGTTGGGCTAACGAGATGACTGCCG
>LOJH01001786.1:0-21549 GCA_001685095.1 Ellobius talpinus
TGTGGGGTACCTGGGTGGGACAGAAACCCCAACAAGCCGGCCCTCATGTTACACCCTGCAGTGTGACACCAAGACAAAGTGGCTGCGAGCTAAAGCCTGAAAACGCTCAGTTTATCTCACTTAGAAAATTAGGAAGGGTTGGAGAGGTAACTCAGCAGGCAGGAGGGGTGGCTCAGCAGGCAGGAGGGGTGGCTCAGCAAGCAGGAGGGGTAGCTCAGCAGGCAGGAGGGGTGGCTCAGCAGGCAGGAGGGGTGGCTCAGCAGGCAGGAGGGGTGGCTCAGGGGATAGGAGAGGTAACTCAGCAGGCAGGAGGGGTGGCTCAGTAGGCAGGAGCTCAAGATTTATGAAATGAAGGGATAGTATTGGAGCAAGAATCAGTTCTCACTATCCTCTTTAACATTAGCACACTAGACTGAGAAGTCACATCTTCACACAACCCCTGTCCAAGGAAGGAGTCTCCGTCCCCAGTTGCCCACAAGCCCCCCTCCCCAACTGCGTGCTCTCACCATGAGAAAAAGTCATGCATTACATTCATTTTCAAACTCACACGTACACCAGCAACAGTAGAGCAGAGTTGAAAAGTACAGGGATACTGGCTAGAATTCAGCACAATCAAACATGGACTAAAGCAGTAATTTTCAATCTGTGGGTTGCAACCCCTTTTGGAGACTGGATAATCTTTTCACAGGAGTCGCATAACGATTCATAGCAATAGCAAAATTACAATTATGAAGTAGCAATGGTTGGGGTCACCATAACATGATGAACTGTACTGAAGGGTTACAGCATTAGGAAGGTTGGGAATCACTGGACTAAAGCATCCCTGTCTTTGCTGCTCAGACCACCTCACACACTGTATGATGTCAGTCTACTCTCTCCCTCCCCATGACCTCCCAGTATTCATAATGCCAGGCCCCTCTCCACCTCCCTACATAATGTCAGGCCCCTCTTCACCTCCCTGCATTATGCCAGGCCACTCTCCACCTCCCTGCACAATGCCAGGCCCCTCTCCACCTCCCTGCACAATGTCAGGCCCCTCTCCAATCCTAGAGCCTCCTCTAAAATCTACTCTGAATTCTGATTATCACCACAGTAACCTGTTCACCAGAACTAACTACAGCATAACTGGCTTTACAAAGAATATTCTAAATTTCTGGTAACTAGATTACAAATGGTCTTTTGGAATAGTGTCAAGTCCTAATTCCTGAGCTCAAAGTCTACACACAAAGTAAATCTGATTTCAGATTTGCATTCTTCTTAAAATAATCTTGGTAAATAATTGCCAAATAAGCCTAGTGATTACAATTTTAAAATATGCAAAGCTGTAACAGTGCAACAATTATATAATAGGTAATTTGCATTTAAATTAACTTTCATTCAATAATCTCTTAAATGCCTACTGCAGGTCTAGGACTGTACTGGGGCATAAAAGAAATCCCCCATTCTAAGGCTATTTCAGCTTAATGAAAGGAGACAGATGCAGTATCCTTAGAGACAACAGCCTGAAAATTTCCAAAACTACCCAACTGCATACACATAGACATCTGAGAAGTTCTGAGAATACCAAGGAAGACAAAGAAAATCAACAATATTAATGTATATCAGAGTAAAAACCTAAAGTACATAAATAAGTTATCTGAGCAAAACAGAGCATGTTTTTAAAAACAATTAGCTAGACTATGGGCTTATCAACAAGCACACAGAAAAAGAAGACAGTGCACAAAGAACAATTAAACTTCTCTCCTAGAGAAAATATTCTCCAAGAAAAAAGCCAAAAGAAAAATAGTCTTTAAAAATAAACACCTATCAGGTAGTATGTATGTATTTAGGAATATATATATTCATACAATTAAAGAAAAATAAGTTGTGAATTTGAAAGACAGCAATGTGCATGGGAGGGCAGAAGGGAGCAAAGAAAATGATGTAATATTTTATAATTACAAACAATAAAAAAAATGCTGAAAAACTAAATAATCCACACTATAATTTTCATATTTCAATTGAGCTAAATATTATCTCCATTATCACAGCTTGGCAGTATTGAAAATTAACAATGGCCAGCAGGTGTTAGTGGCATATGCCTTTAACCCTAGCCCTCAGGAGGCAGAGGCAAGAAGATCTGTGTGAGTCTGAAGCCAGCCTGGTCTATATAGCCAGTCCAGCACAGCCAGAGCTACATAATAGAGAAATCCTATCTCAAAACAAGCAAACAAACAAAAAAGGCCAAAATCATTGCATTTTCTAAGTAAGTCTTACTTTGCAAGTCTTTGAAAAGAATTAAATCACCAATGGAAAGTAGAGGGCTAAGAACAAAAGGATGGAAAGAATACTAAGTCCTAAAATATCTGAATTTCATCACATGAAATTTTACAATTAAGTGAAGCTGAAATTATGTATTTTTTTAATTTTAAAAAGTTTTCAATATGTGCTTCATTGTATATGGTGCTATTACATATGGGCATCTTCATACAAGTGCATGATATACATTGAGTTGATTTCCCACACAAGCCTCTCCCTTTTTCCGTGACCCCCCCATACCTCTTTGTTGTCATGCAGTTTTGCTTCTACTTTCATATCACATATACATGCATGATTTTATATATCTGTATAAAATCTGGGAACCGCAGACTCCCTCTCAATATGGTTATCCCCAGTTGCATCCGTTCTTTTGTACAAGACACAGATTATTTCTTCTTTCTGGATGAAAAAATTTCATTGTGTATATATTTCATATTTTATTGTTCTTGTAATTTTTGGAGGGAAGCACAGAAAGATACATACTGCATATTCTCATATGATATAGTTAAAGCTAGGAGAAGCTAATCTCACAAGCAGGAACAGGACAGGGTCAAAGGGGGGAAGGCGGAGGATGGTAAACAGGTCAGGGGTGCAGTGGCACAGGAAGGACAACTAACACATGGTAAGATGATAAATGTCTCAGGCGATAGACATGCCAATTAGTTTACTTTGATCATTACATATTATTTATGTGTCACAACATGCCATGCTATGCAAAATAAATATGTACAATTCTGAGTCAATTAAAAAGACAATTATGTTATTATGCTTCTTGCCTTTGAAGGACAGAAATATCTGATCTAATTTTATAAAAGTTTTTGGAATACCAAGTCTCTTACTTCAAATCAGATGTATTTTGTTACACATGAAAGTCATGGATGACAAAGGTGTGCAAATACTGACTCAAGGGTAACGGAATGTTCTGATCGATCCAGGTGTGATTTAATCTTGAAAGCAAGCATTTTCTCATTCACTTTTGTAAGTTCTACAGCAAGCCTCATACATAGCAGATTCTAGTACATGCAGAGTCAAGCACAGTTAATCAACATTCAGACAGGAAAAAAAAGGCTCAACTGATATAAGAAAAAATAATTCTCAATTCAGGATCAGAGCCACACATGCATTTCAGCCCTTTCATCTTTAAAAAGGTTATTCTTATCATATATGCATGTGAGTGTATGATTGCATGCATGTCATGGCCTATGTGTGGTCAGAGGACAGTACTATAGCCGGTTTTCCTCTCCCACCATCATGAGAACTCTGCAGAGAACTCCCAAGTACTGTGGCCCACCAAGCCCAAGCACTTTCCTGTCTACAGAAGGCGGGGCGATGAAGCTGACTGTGGGAAATCACATTATCTTTAGGCTACTCTAACTACTAGATGCAGATTGGGAGGAAATTCCTGTGAATTCAGTAGGAAGCTGGACGGTTAGCTCATGACCGTGATCCCGGCACTTGGGAGGCTGAGGCACCAGCAGCTCTGTGAGTTCAAGGTCAGCCTGTGCTAGAATGAGACTCTGTCTCAAAAAAGGCAAAAATGAATATTTGGTATAAATTTCCCATGGATTTAGACTATTACTGAACTATTTTCCAAATGAAAGTTTTGTATTTATTCGTGGAGATAAGAATATTAGTGTTAGGTGTGCTCTAGGGAGCATAAAAAATACATTGGCTGGAACCGTAGACAAAGATGAATTAAGTTGGTAAATTAACTACTCATATGGTATAATAAAAGCAGCCAGGCAGCCATGATGTCAGTCATCGCTGGTATTCTGGCATTTGGGGATGCTTAGTACTCTGACTACTGCACACACAGGAGAGAGGAATGGCCAGAAATGTGGATAACCACAGATGAGTATATTGTCACGTAAGCGGGAAGAAGCATGCAGGAAAAGAACAGGACTGAAATTTTTATAATAAACACCTTTTCTCTCTGTACGAAAGAAAATCACATTTTCTGATTTTTGCTATGAGTAAATATAAAGCTGTGTTAATTTTAAAAGAGAGTAATGTAGGAAAAAAATCAATAAAACCACAAAATAGTCACATGTCGTCAAACACCTCAAAAATGGCATTGATGGCAGGGAATGGCATAAGAAAGTATTCATCTGTGGAAACTGGCTAGCATCACTGACTAGTAGGCAGATATACAAAGTAACTCCCCCTTTAAAACAGAAATAGCCTTTAGATCTAATAATTAAAATTGCCCAAGACTTGTTTTTAACCACCCCTACTAAGAGTCTATGCCAGGGTGTCATTCCATCCTTACAGTAACACATGGGAACCAGCAAGTGAGATTCCCCAATCCCCAGCCATGTCTCAAAGAGTCACTGGCTGCTGGAAAACAACAGAATTGATTCTCTCCTGGAAGTGAATCAGAAGGCAGACCAAAGCTCAGTAGCCAGAATAGGATTCAGCAGGGCTTTGTATAAAAAGCCCAAAGCTCAGAAACAACCATGGGGTTCTGCAAGAATGGATGGCGCTGGTCTTTCCTGGAACCACTGCCATCACCATCCTTACTCCTGACTGAAACAGAAGCCCATGGCAGCACGGCAGAGGGCCACTTACTTACTATAAGGGAAGTGGACAAGCACGCAGGGACTCTCAGCAGATACAGGTAGGAGAAAATGCAAATGTCACGACTAGTTCACATGATCACAATGTGAACAGATAAAAAAACAGGGCTTGAATGTCAACTGTGACAATTTAAACAATTTCAGAGAGGAGACAGGGCACATGTCTTTTTAAAAAGTGGAATACTTTTCTCTGTCTCGTAAGATTACTGTAGTTGTACCTTTTTGTCTTTATCAAGTAATGATTAAATAAGAAATCAGATCATTTACCGATAATGTGCTTTGTTTCTGGATTGGAAGAGAAGTTGGGGCAGGCAATTGAAATGGGAGGGAGAAAGCATCGGTGCAGATGTGCAGGCTGAGTGAGAAGCTGGTGTCTGAGTGTCTGGCCCTCTCAGCAAGTTTTTCCCTTAAGCACTTCAGTATCTGTATCTACTTTTGGAATCAATGTCTCCCAGTAACGAGGGATTGCCTGTATCATGACTTCTAGACATTAGGTAACATGACTTTCGGTAGAGTAATCTGAATTTGTTATAGATATTGAGACTAAAAGTTCTTGCCATTTTAGAAGAATTGTTTTCTTCTGAGCCTCAAGTTGTCAACGAGATGTGCTTAAAAAAAAACCAAAAAAAAAACGAGGTGGGAAATGTCAAGACTGGAAGTGAAAATATAAAAACTACCCACAGAAGATGTGCTTTTCATTTTTCCGACCAGCCTCAGAACTGTTGGTGCATTTCTCTCTTGCCCTTTAACTAGCCCTTTTAGTAGGCTAAAAGATGTGGAAGTCAAGAAGGGAAAGTCTTTGGGAAGGAGACTCAGCAGCTGGACCAGAACAGAGTCATATGGCCCTGTGCGATTCAGTTCTAGAGACTGACGTGGCTCCTGACCTTCCTCCAGCCTCATCACTCCAACATCTTCATCTACATCAATGCTTTTCCCCTTTTCTTCATCCATTTGTTTGGCTGAGAAAAGAATTCCAAGTTCCAGGAGGGCAGGGAGATGGCTGTCCTTTCACACACTGTCTTGTTAGTCTACTGAAAATTTTAAAAAACTGCAATTTCACATATACTTGATCCCCTACTGGACTCAAATCTCTTCAACAATGCATGCTAATATATTTTGAATTTAAAAACTATTTGGTTTCAATATTTCAGTATTAGATTTTGGCAGACACTCCTTTCAACAGTTTCAGCTCTTTGAACCTGTCGCCACACTCTTTTCCTGCTGCCTGAGCTTCCAAGCAGTCGCAGCCAAAGAATGGAAACGAGGAGGAAGCCCACAAGGCTGGCTGGGGCTCCACTAAACACATTACTCTCACAACTGTCTGTTCTGACACCGCCAGGCATTTTAAAGTCTGGCTGGTGAGCAACAGTTAGTTCAAAGGAAACTTGAACTTGTTCCTAACCAAATTATTCAAGAAGCCAGGTGAAGGGAACTGGGTGGGGGGGCCAAAATCTAGGTGCCTATAAGTAAAGCTTAGCTTTGTTCTTGTTTTCTACTTCTCCTAAACAACTGAGGTCACTGTGCCCAATACTAGTACTCCCCTCCTGTTTGGGGTGGAAGGGAGGTGGTGGTGGACCATGGATATACCAGAGTCAAAAAGAAACAAAACAGAGCAGACCCAGAATGCAGCTGGAGATGAGGCCAGTGCAGCAGGGCTTCCTGTCGAGGAGCCAGCAGCTCAGTCCTACAGCAGCTGTTACACACAAAATGTAGTCTGGGGAGGGAACCCGGGACTGTGAAGAGGTGTGCTGTGATAGGCCACAAAGGGAGGGAGGATTGAAAGCCTGGCATTGCTGCATCTGACCGACATCTTCTTCTAGCTATAGATGTATTTGACTTTACTCTGAAGTGAAATTCTTATTAATTTAAATTTAAATGAAATTCAACGTGATTTAAAAGCAAACACTATGGAGGCATAATAAGACGATCTTTAGTGTCATCCCGTCTGACCTACCTCCTGTCTCTTTCAATGACCACATTCATCTTTCTGGGCAGAAGGTTTCCATAGATCTCCTCCATCTACGTTCAGTTAACACTTAATTTTCTCTTCTCTCACAGTACTCATGCCTCTTTAAAAGCAGATTTCATTCTACTTTGCATTATACACACCATATATTAATAGATACACTACAGATAATATGATAATCTCAAAAGTAGGGATCATACCATATAGTATTAAATTCAAAGTTTCAATCTAGTATTAAAAAACCCAAACAAACAAAATCCCCAATCAGTTAAACGAGAAAGTTTTGAAAGAAAATCAGATAGACTTAGAAAGAAAATAAATAAAAAACAAAACAAAAAATCAGCTCCATAAATTCAAGACCAAAACCAGGACTCAAAGAGAAAATGCTTTATGATTTTCCTGATGAGATGTCAGTGAACAGGATAGCAATGGTACCATTGTTTTCAAATTAAACCAATACTTATATTCAAACTAGTTCAAGAACTGTAAGCAACTATGTACTAAGTAGATTGGTTATTATTATGACATTTTATTACAGGAGACAAAAAGTTATTTTTGAATTTTGCTAAAATGAATGCAATTTCTTTCTGGCTCATTCTTAGATCTAAAATCTTTCAAATTTTTGCATATGTTTCCAGCACTTTGTAGCATATTTACCAAACCTTACTCAATTTTTATAAAAGATAGCATCAATAAATATATCTGTGCATTCTGAGGTTTTAAAACTTACATCTCTTGGGAATCCTTACGTTACCTTACCTACAGAACAAACTACTTTTTTTTTTGCTTTCGAGGAGAACCATATGATTTCCTTTGCATAGGCACAAGTTGGTTTATTTACCCATTACCTCCTAGAGGAGCATGTGCCTTGCTCTAAAATAATGGGCCCATGTGGTAACGGATCACCATTCACATGTTATTTCATTGATGAATTGGATTATTGATAGGTAAATGCATTCAGGATTTTTTTATTGATTCAAAATTGTTTTAAATTGTTTCTAATGCTAATTTATCTTTTTAAAGGCCATTTCAAGCTTCTTAAATTGATTTAGTATATTATTTATTTTAAAAAGATGGTTTTGGACAGATGGTGAGTCAGTCTGGTCATTCAGAGGGTCTTCTAACAGTGCCTGGTACTGTGAGGGACAAGAACCTACCCATGGAAAGGGCTAAAGGAGTTTGCCATGCATAGTAAGAAAGGTTGTCTCTCAGACTGTCCCATGTTTGGAGTAGTCTGAAAATTTTAGGAAATTGTACAATATTCAAGTCTGTTTGTCCTTTCAGTTCTAAAGCCATGAAAACTCTATAACCTACAACATATCTGAATGAAAAAGACGCTCCAAGGCCACATCACAGACAGCTGCCAATATAGGAAATTTGTATATATCCAGTCAAGGAAAAAATTAAGTTCTATTCTGTCAGTCCCTTTCCTAATCAACAGGGGGTAAAGAAAATGAAAAGAACAATGTAGTTGCTAAAGGTTGTTTTCAGGTTTGAAAAATCCTGACTGTTGTTTTGTGTTTATATTGCTTACTCAAGAAAAAAGGTATTTTCTTTTCGAAGTCATTCATTTTCCTCATCTTCAATGCATCGCCACAAGCTGAGGAATGTAGTATGGTATCTCTGGTAAGAGAAGAATCTCTTTAATAATCCTGAGGTATAAACAAGTTAGATGTGGCTTTATTTTTAGACTGATGAATGAAATAAAACAGAGCAAATAAGGAATTATTTAATTCACCATCAGAAACACCCATGATTTCTCAGGGAGAACCTCTCCCTTCCATAATTAAATCAACCTGCAAATTTACCAAATAAACACATGAACGGTGAACTTTCAAACTGTTTAACACTGCCTCACTATGCTGGCATCTTTTAAAACAAACACAAAGTTCTGTGTACTTTTCTAATTAGCATTTTGCTAGGAGACTTAAGGTTACATGAGCACTCCAAACCATGAACATGATCGCATGTAGCAAAGAGCCTAGGTGTTGGGTAAATCTGCTGTCAGAGTTCAAGAAGGAAAATGAGTCAAGGCCATGTCTGCTTTGGAGAAGAAAGCCAGTCACCAGGGGCAGTGCTTGGAATGGAATAGAAGGATATCAAGGCTCAGTGACAATATTTTAGTTTAGGCAAAACTATCACTTTAGATATTTTATTGTTTTTCCAATATTAAACATGTTTGCCATACCACTAATTTCAAAATTTTACACATTTTCATTATAACATTACCAGTACATAATCAAAAGTAATTGCTGGTCTTGGGAGGTGCCCCAGCAGTAAAGTGTTATATAAGCAGGGGGAACTGAGCTTGGATCCCTGACACCCACAGAAGGACCAAAGGCAGTGGTGCACCTGTCTGTGCGCTCCAGATGCAGAGACCCTATCTCCAAAGGAATGGTAGAGAAGGATTAAGAAACACACCTGAGGTTGACTTCTGACACCCATGTACATGTACACAGGTACCTGCACACATATATATACATACTTATAAAAACACACATATATATGTATATATTTATGTGTGTGTGCGCACATGATGCACATGCACACACAATAAGAAATTAAACAAAAATGCTGGCCCGGAAAAAGATAAGACACATTATAAATCTGTGCTGACTTGAAAGCTATGCTTTAACACCTCCTTGTTCTACCATCTCAACTAGCACATCATCTAAACAAGTCTAGAAATAACCCCTTTAGATATGCACAGATCATGTTCAGTTTCCCAAACAGTGTGCACGTGTCATTGTATATGAAAAGGCAGTTGGAAAACATTTGGTATGTCACATGGCCTATCCCCCAACTTATTTTTATCAAATTACAATTCTGTATACATATCGCCCATAAAGTTTTAGAGAAGACAGAGGGACAAGTATCAAGGTCAAGTTGAGAGCCTTCTCTGTGGTACTATCCTGGGAACACAGAAGTGAAAATCACTACTAATAAGGAAGTCATTATATTGAATCACACAAAATTGCTGTTATTTGAATGCTTTTGACACCTGGAGGTAAATGGCTATACCACATGGGTAACCAACAAAAAAACTGAACAAAGGTAGAGGTATTTATTCATGATTTGACCAAAAGAGACTGAAGAGATGTTTAAAGTAAGTGAATGTTCTCACCAGACAATCGATGGTAGGATTACAACAGGGCTACACACTCATCTCAAGCCATTTGTGAAAACTTTAGAGCTTATGTTTGTGCAACTCTGTGCAAGGCCATCTTTTTAAGCTGTACTAATCTTCATGTTGCATGCAACAAATCTTACAAATGGAGTTAAAAGCATGCAAGGTCAAAGTTTTGATGAATTTTAAAGAAACAATTCTTAATTCTAATTAACTCTACTACTCACAACTATTTATACATGCACATTTGTATGTATGTATACATACATAAATATGTACATTTATGTGTATACAAAGATACATGCACTGTTTGCAAGTGAAAAACATATGTTAAATGTTGAACACTGAACTAACTACTTCAAGTGATTTTAGTTCTTTTCCAAAGCAATGCAGTTCGGCCACCTAGTGGTAAAGCACAAAGTGACACCTTTCCTATTTTCTATTATGTAAGAAATTTAGCAGCAGTCCAGAGTCACACAGCTGGAGACTAACAAAAAAGTCCTGATGGATTTTCTTCCCAGACTTTTAAAAAGCCATGTTTAAATATGAATACAGTCAAGTATTAGGTCCAAGTTAATTTTTCAGTGCACTTTAATTAGCTGAGTGCTTATAAAGCAACTCACAAAAATTCCATTTACCTTGACAAGGAAGTAGATTTGGCATCAGACTTGACACCACACACTGTAAGTCTACAGGGGATACTGTCTATAGGAATGGGGCTAGAGATAAATGTCACAGAGCCAAAAGGTGCCACTGTAGGGTGCTACAGAAACAAAAAAAGAAGGAACACACCTCATTGCAGCATCTTGGAGAAGGTTCTGTGTACACACACACGAGTGTTTGTGTGTGTGTATGTGTGTGTGCACGCAAATAATGGAGTATAAAAAGGGGAATTCACCATAAGGAGAGTGGGGTACTCCAGACATTATAACCCATGTGAATAATGGCAAAGGAAATGGAACACAGCACATGAAAGGCCTCTACATAATCTGTCCTGGTTACAACCAAGTTGACATGCAAAACATATAGAAAGGATGGGAAACAGGTTACTTAGTCTTTCTCGTCTGCTATGCCTTATACTCTCATGGCTCATGCCTATCTGCACAACCATTCCTTTCAAATTCATCACGTGCATGTGAACTCTCTCTCTGGACTTCACACATCCAAATGAACAGTTAGGGACCAACAAATCCTTCCAACTCTGCATGTTCAAAGATAGAACTGTCATCTTTGAAAGTTACACTCATTTTTTCTCATTCTCTAAGTTAGAAATCTTCAAATGACTCAACTATAAATCTCAAAGTCATTTCCTCAGTCTTTACACCAACCAGAATGCTTGATATTGTACAGTCTACCTCTCTTACTATATTCTAGAAATACCTAACTTCTCTTATCCTGAGTGTAGCAATATAGTATCTTTCATCAGGTTAGCTGTAATAGTGTCCTGGCTCCTGACTCCCTGTATCTATTAAGCTTCAAACAGTGTTCAAATAAGGTTGTGGAAAAGAGGCGAGCAATCCCACAAAGAGGCTACAGGAGAAGAAAGCAAGAAAGGAAATGGTGAAAGTAGTTATGCAAGGATGGGAAAAGAGGTCCAGATATATGAGTTTTAGGAATCCCAACACTCATGAGATGGCCAAATCAGAAGTCAGGATACCAGACAAAGGAAACTCGCGGTTGGTAGGAAAAACCGAGAAGAGAGAGCTTTGTGCCAGGCTAATTCATAGCGTTAGGTGTTTCCAAGAATGGCAGCATGACTGAAGGAAATGGAAAAGTGTAGGTTAGTCCATGCAGTATAGCTATGATGGGAGGCCAGGAGGAAAGAGAAGGAGCTGTGGGACTATAGACATTAATGTCTCAAATACATTAAAAGTTCAAATAAAGACCTATAAAAAAAGACAGTGACTGATAAGTCTTGGGGGAGTCTCAGGGACATGAACCCAGTACACAAGCACCAAATTTCAGTGAAGAAAGAGACACCCAGCTCTGTGACCAGCTGTGTGCCTGTCACTATGATGGCTGAGTTCACAGGTAAAAAGAAGAGGTGAATGAGATAGCTAATGCTTTCTTTCCTGAATTTTGAAACAAGAGGCAAAAGGATCTACATCAGTAAGTAGAGGACAGTGTAAAAGTGATGATAGTTAAACAGTAACAGAAACCGAACAACTGGGGTCTGGGGAGAAAGCTCGGCTGGGACAATGCTGCTATGAAAGCATGAGAACCCGAGTTTGAACCCTGAATGGAAAAGCCAAGCATGGTGGTACTTTATTGTAATCCCAGAGCTGGAGAATCAGAGACTGGTAGCTCCTTGGGGCTTCCTTGTCTCAAAAAACATGATGGATGGGCTGCTATTGGCCTCTGTCCTCCTAGCCTACACACACACGCACACGTGAACACATGCACACACGTGCACACACACATGCACACACACACACCATTAAGACCCTACTCATGTAGACTGCCTGCTCTGAGTTCCAATCCCTAGCACCTACATAAAAATACAAAGCACGGTTTTGCTGCACACGCATGTAACTCCAACATAGGAGGCAAAGAAGCATCTTGCTCTTGCCTCCATTTGCACATGTATGCAGGTGTGCCCTCATATGCATACACTTCCCCGCTTACACAAAAACCGTCATAATGATTAGGTAAAAAAAAAAGTCATCTAGCCCCTATAATCTTCAGTTCTCTACACTCACTGAAAACTCTGAAGCTTTCATTAGCTTAACACTTGCATTTCTGATGTTAACTGTAGAGTATAATAAAAATGAAAAAATGACACAGTGTGTTCTTTGAAAACAGACTCTGAAATACAACGAGTTCTACCATCTCAAAAAATTTCCATGTCTCTCTTTTGGAAGGCGGAAAGTAGCAGAATCAAGCAAGTCACTGTAATCCTGCATCTTCGTCAAGGGAAGTGCCTTAGCAAAATAAAATAGTTGTTTTCAATGAAGCTGGCACCAACTACTCTCCTAATAGCACGTCTTTATAAGGGTTCATAAGCCAGAATAAACACTTTGGTGTTCCAGAAACAAAAGAATACTTGATGACACAACTATCAGTTCATAAACCTCTCAACAACCAAGAAAAAGGTTGCTGTTCTTCACCCACTGAGGAGAATTGCTTTGTTGTTGCTTATTTTTAAATTTAAAGTATATTTGCTGTGGGGATCTAAGTCAGTACTTAATATGGACAAGCTGAAATGGATGCCTTACCACCAAAATAAGTGAGAAGAATATAGGTTTCAATCCCTGTCTATAAACCTAACTGTAAAGTTAATGACCCAATAATTATGTTTTTCCTTATTGCATGTTCGACAACACTGAATTTTAAATGCATACCAACAGATCACATATAGCTCATTAACTTTATGTAAATGAATTTAAATACGGAAAAGTATGAAAGAGCTCAATATATCTGAATAGTGAATGAATGGAATACAATTTTTATCCACAAATGCTTTTAACCATATGATCACAGTCTATGAAAATCAAAATCAGTGTAAATGTTAAAAGGATTTTACTTCCTCTGTAATATATTTCAAAAAGAAGCTACCTAAGAAAAACATGCACTGAATTTGCGCTTAGGTACAAGATCCAAGATGAATGCCATGCTTATGAGAAAGCCACAGAGCCCCTGAAGATGAGGCACAAGTTGGGGAATGGGGCACACAGGAGGTGGTGCAGGCACTGACACTGGGATGACCACCTCTGTTAGAGGTCAACAGGGGGCTGAGCAGGTTGAAAATACTGCAATTATGAGCTGTAAATTCTAATCCCTAAGAGCAAATGCAGAAAATTATATAAGCCTGGAGATGTCAAGAATTCAATCTACACAATAACACTTTAAATGACAAAGGGTCTTCAAATACCATCTTATTATTCCCTTATTTATTAAGCCACAAAACTATATACCGTGATGTCCCAGGAATGGGGAGGGAAGCTCAGGCACAGCAAAGAGCTCCACTCCCCTTTCAACTGGAAGAGAGAACTCTTACCCACAGAGTGAGGATGTACGGCAGTTTGTAAAACCTTTCTCCTTCCCCAGCCATTTTATTTAACATGATCTAAATATACATTCCTGGTTTACCCCACCCCACATATAGCAAGGAAAATAAGCACCCATAGTAACAGGAATAATTAAAGCTCCCTCTTAATAAACCCAACCTCACAAATATACATGCCATGTGTATTTTCTTCTTTGGAATGATTATAGGATGGAGATTGTGGCCTCTCCATCCCTAGCACTCACTGGCATCTGGATATCTTGATACACTGCCTGTATGTTACAATGTATATTTCATTTGCTGAATGTTAATAAACTTCTGGGTTCATGAGGGACCTCCAGTCACAAAAAAACAAACAAAAAACCCTATATACCATGAAATATTTCTGATTATAAATTTAAATGTTGATACAGCACTTAAGCTATCTTACGTAATGCTAAATATAAATTTGTAAATATTACACAGAAACTTAAGTAATATTTCCAAGCAAACACTTGGTAATCACAAGACATAAAATACACCAAGTCTCTTCAGATTAACACCAGACCATCTGTTAGAGGTGTAATGGCAGGCAGCAACAAGAGTGAATACTTGAAATTAAAATAAGCTTAGCAAATACTATCCTATTAATACTTCAATCTGTACAGAAAAGAAAAAGGACCTAAGAGCAACTCCTCTCCAGGCTTCATCAGCTTCCACTGCACAATTCTCTTCTAACACACCATTCTTTCAACCGATTTCTCAGTGAGCACTGATTTCCTCAGAATGTTCTCCATATTACAGCCACAGGGGTTTTAAAAACAATCAAACACCCATCTAATTGGGCCACTCTTGTAAATAAACTCCTTTATACTCAGCCTGATAGTGTTTTTTCAAAAGACCAGTCTTCTTTAACAGGCCCAACAAAACTGTTCCTTGTAGTTCAAATCGTCTGGGCTTCAGTGTACAAGGCCCACAAGCTTTCTGTCATGCCTCCCTGTATGGAGGCAGTCACTGAAGAAAGACACCAGAGGGAACAATGGTTTAACAATGTGCCAATTCCCTCAACTGTTTGGAAGTGGGACAGGAAAGGACACTGAACAGTAGGTAAAACCCTGGAGTCTAAATCCTGAGTCTCTGTCTAAGTCAAACACCATCTAAGTGTCTTCACCTCTACAGGAAAGAGCTGGGTCAAGAGACTCTCCAGTCTGATCCTCAGACTCCTCCCCCACTTATTTTACATGCAGATGCCACACTTTAGGTTCTTCTTTAGTCTCTAGTCTGATTTGTCAGACCAACAATTTCCATTTGTCCCTTTTCATTTCTGCGTCAGCACAACTCATTTAGACTCTTCTGGAAAATAACTAGTTCTCTGGAGTCTAGATACTCATGACAGCTCTCCTTTGGTTCACCTTTGGTTAACGGCAGCAGGGATATGCTCTCCACTCTTCAAACATCACAGTGTTTTGAAAGCTCCACTTCAGACTCAACTTATTACCGACTAAAGGAGCCTTGACTAGGTCAGTGTTCTGTTAACACTGGCATGGAAATAATTTAGAAGACTCTAATCCTAAAAATGCAGTCAACCCAGTGTCTACTTGACTTCCTGTCACACACAATGGGAAGAAGCATAAATCAGAACATTAAAATAGCTGAAAAACTGCAGTGATGGAAAGAGGTTTAAGTTATTAATTATAGAGTTCTTCATTTAAAATTCAAAATTGTGTTGAATTTGTTAATAATATCATTTACACTTTCAAATTGTGAATCAAATGTATAATTACCCTAAATATCCTGCCAGGTAAAATATACTTCTGAGGACCTTCTTGACTTAATGCTCACTGTATTTATCCATGGTTCACACACCTGTTCTAAAGAAAGCAAAATCTGAGAAACGTAAAGTCAGCTAAAAGCCCAAAGGTCAAGTCAAGTTCAAGAAGTAGAGTCGCTTCTCAGCACTGAGATACTCAGTGTCTTTCAGTTATAGAAAGCATGAATTGGCTCTTTAGTGGGAACTGTAACTGAAACACCCAGGTCATATACTATATGTTTACTGAATGTATTTTATTGGCTACATCCCTATTTTTTTCCACTTTTATTTACTTTTGATTTATTTTGACTTAACAATAATTGTTAATGAAGCAAATCACTCAAAATACAGTTTTAACAGAGTCAGTGCACTTAAGTAAATTTCAGTATTAAATATCACTCTGTCCATCTTATTTCCTATAAGCCAAAAAGGAAACCAAACATTTCTCAGCAATTCAACTTAGTTACTGCTTAGTTTAGCACACCAACTTCTTAATTTCCAGTTACTTCTTCCCACCCAAAAGCCAATGTGCTGAAAAAAGATGCAACATAAACTGGTATACTTTTACTTGTTAATATGGCCATAGAGAGAAAATGAAAGCAAAGATTCACAACAATAGTCCAAGACAATGCAAGGTGGAGCTGGATTAGTGTGAAAATACATGGTAAATATAATTATAGGAACATTGTTTATTATTGTACTTAAATGCTATAAAAGAAGGTAATATTTGAATGGCACGTGTATCAAATAGCAACAAAACATGCTTTTTTTAGCTTTTGGTCTAAAAAATTTTTAAAAATATGATGATAGTGGGCATAGATTATATTTGTTCTCAGTACAATACTCACATGGTAAAGACTGGCGTATGCCAAAGATAAATATCCTGCCTCTGCCTCAATTCATCCAAGTGCCCTCCTAAAAGCCAATGTTTGTTCTTAGTTTCTGTCCTCTGAGATACAACTGTATATATATTACATGAGCTATAATATATATGCTATCATGTATGTATAGTACTTCAGCATATGAGATGTGACAGCCTGAATATACCAATTGGGCACATCACTTTATACAAGTGCTGCATAGTGGGTACTCAATTCTACATGTTCTGGGGCCTCTTCCTCCTCAATGCAGTTGGTGCCTCCATCTTTTTAGTGGCTGCTTACAGTTCCACTGTACAGATGAATAAACCGTGGCTCATTCTTTAGTAATGCATATGTGAACAGCTTTTTCAGTTATCACAATGTTTTAAAGAATCACTCTGTAGTTTCTCATTCACATACATGTAAATACAGTTGTAGAATGGTTTCTTACAGCTGGTATTCCTGGGTGGGAGGCAGAGGCATTTAAAATGTTAAAATTCATATGGACACTTTCTACAGCAGGTTCTACTTGCATTTTTAAAGATGGTGAGATTTCATAATGCATATTTTCTGTTGTGTGAACTGTTTATTCCTTTGTCTATCATTTAACTTAGTAGTTCAAGAGAAACACATCTTGCATGTGGATGTCAGAGGACAAGTTTGCTGGAAACGGGGTCAACAGTACTGCCTGCTTCTGTGTACTCAAGCTGCCTGTGTGCTGTCACCTGCCGTGTACTCAGGGGGTCTGCTGTGCCATCTTCTGTGTACTCAAGCTGCCTGTGTGCTGTCACCACCTGCCGTGTACTCAGGGAGTCTGCTGTACCGTCTTCTGTGAACTCAAGCTGCCTGTGTGCTGTCACCTGCTGTGTACTCAGGGGGTCTGCTGTACCATCTTCTGTGTACTCAGACTGTCTAGCCCACAAGCTCCCAGGATTCTTTTCTGTGCTTCTCATCTTGCCACAGGTGCTATGGATTACAGATTACGCTACCATATCTGGTACTGGGTGGGTTCTAGCATTTGAACTCGGGTTTTCAAACTTGCATGACAAGAGTTTTACACACTTAGTCATCTCCCCTGTCCAGAATCCTGCATTTTAATTTATGAGTCTGAGGTTATACTTCAAAAAGCTTTTTGACTCCAGGATTAATATATGTCTCCCACTGACATTAATATTTTCTAATACTTAAGATTCTTTTATCTCTGTGGAGTTTGTCTTGGTACACAGTAAAAAACACAACTTACTTTTTTCAGGTGACTATTTAAGTCAAACACTGTCTGCACAACCCATCCCTCTCAGATTTGAAATGCCACTTTTTCTATACACAACACCAACTCATTCCTTTGGGCCAATCTGTAGACTTTTTAATCTAAACAATTTGATTAATGCACACTGAAAGAAATTAATGCATGCTGAAAATTTAGAAATATGTTATATTGCATTGTAACTACAGGAAAACTTTAAGAAGAACATTTTTTCGTCTTTAACTCTTCTTTAAAATTAAACCAAGATTCACTTAACTACTTCTTCCCTTTGACATATAATTCCCCTTTCTAATGAGAAAGCTTTTAAGATGAGTGGTGGTGGTGGCACACACCTTTAATACCAGTACTCAAAATGAAGAGACAGGCAAATCTCTGTGAGTTTGAAGGCAGACTTGTCTACAGAGTGAGTTCCAGGACAGCCAGGGTTTCACAGAGAAACTCTGTCTTGAAATTAATTAATTAACTAATAAACTAATAAAAAGAGAGAGAGAAAGTTTCTCAATGTACAACTAAGAAGTCCCCGAGTTGCAACACGAAGACAGTTCAAGTCTCTCATTTTAAGTCTCACATTATTTATAATGTCACGGAGCACTGGAGAAATTCCTTCTTCCCCCTTCTCTTTAAACTTTAGGGCAGAAAGTATGGGTAAGTTCATTAGACACACTATAAATTCACACACCCACTCCCAAAGAGTAAACAGCCAACATACTTTGATGGATTGCACAATTTTTATTAGATTAATTTTTTAAATACATTCTAAAGTCAAATTTTAAGATTCTCTAGGTTAACTTATCATGTCCCAGAGATTTCCATTGCCTCATATTCTACCCCAAAGACTCTCTATATGAAATACAGATGGTCCCCCAATCAGTTCTAACTACAGCTGCAACTGCCAAGGCGGGGCAGAGTGCACCAAGTAACTGTGATAGTAGGAGAGGGAAATGGAGAAGGATGTTCCTGTTCTCTGCTGCTCTCAGGGACATGAAAGGGAGGACTGAGTCTGCCCTAACACTCAGCAGAGGGGCTAGTCTTTATACCAAATTAAAACAACTATTAAACATGGGCTGGGAGTATAGCATAGTGACGGAGTGTTTGCCTAGTGTACTGAAGCCCTAGGTTCAGTGCTTACCACAACAAAACGAGACAACTGAGTGACTGACTGACAGACAGAGCAACAAAAATAACCAAACGCAAAGCCCTGGGAAGGTGTATGGTGCTTTTAAATATCATTACACACATGTTAAAAAAAGTTAAGCTACAAAAAATTACATATGATTGGTTAACAATTTTCAATTCAGCCATAAAATTACTGTTAAGCATAAAATAGTATCCTATAAAAGAATAATTGCTAAAAGTAAAAACAAATAATTTTTGCATTTCAATGAGATGATACAAATTTTGTATTTAGATAGCTGGAACTCAATGATAACTCTACAATAGTGACAGTAAAAGACACAACACAGTAGATAAACAGATAATAGAAAAGAGCTGAAGCAAGAATGATCTCAGTAGCGGGACTTCTAATAAACTAGCAGGGCCTATGTTATAATCTTAAATGAATATACAGCTTGTGAGTGTCCTGAAACAGTGATGTAACAAGCTCTGTGTTAAGAGATAAGAAAATAGAGGAAGATCTATTTTGAAAATCAGCACTTCTATTTTCCATTAATTTAATGTCACTAATTTTTTCTTTTAGAATGTCACAGTGAAGAATACTAAACTTGGGCCGGGTGATGTTGGAAAACCAAATATTCCACCCTAGCTCACCTTTCCAAACAAATGCATTTGGCTACATTAGTAGTCAACAGTTATTATTTGTCCTCTAGAATACAGCATTTTGTAGAGCATGAAATTTCAAAGAGCAAGAGGAAAATTTTTATATATTATAAAATTTATAATCCAGTGCAATGCTTCACGTGTGAATAATCATATCTTTCCTGGTGTGTTAAATTTAACAAGCACCTTGCCAGCCAAATCTGTCCATGGCTTACTCACTGACCCTGAGACGACTTCAGCATTACTTCCTAGGTGAGCTCTTTTCCTCTGCACCTCTCCACTAGCAATAAGCATTTTTAAAAACAAATCCAACAACTTTAACAAAAAGTGGCACAGAGTATAGTTCATGTCATTTCGACGTTTCATACTCCTAGCACACATTTTGGCTGTGACATGGAGAAAGAGCTGTAAGTCATTGGAGGACAATGTCACTAGTTCACCATTCTTGTGTACAGCCCTAAGAACTGTACAGTTGCTCCAAGTTCTGGTTGTAGACTACAAACAAAATCCTAAGAACCTAGTTACTACCTTATTGGAAGTCAAGGGTAATATAAATACACACAAATATTTGAGTTCTACATTTAGAGTCTTATTTAGGTAATATAGAAAATCAGGACAAACAAGTTCAATAAATAAACAAATGAATATATTTAGCACCTTGGTATCTACAAAAAAAGCTGATGTTCTTAAAGTTCACATGCTAACATTACAAGAATATACTTGCTTTTTATTATTCTATTATAAAAAAGGATTGTAGTTACATAAGACCAAGTATTTAAATGAAAAATGGCTGATTTAACTAATATATGACCATTATGTATTATTGTCATAATACAAATGATGATATGCACCTGGCCATGAATGCAAAAGTCATGACAAAAAAAATCCTAATGATAAAAACCAAACCAAATAAAACAAAAACCCTCCTAATCTCTGCTTTCATTTTCAGACAAACTGCAAAAGGACTTGAGACAGTTCATGCAGACCTCCACTTTATAGGTTACAAGAGTGCAACTAACTATAGCAGGTTAAAGTCTGGTAGAGAAAACCTTCAACCAGGCACCATAATGGCAGCTGCCTCAACTGGTGACATTTAGGTGAAACAATTGGTTTCATCTTTTTTATTTGATTATAGTGAAACAAATTTCTATAGTGAATTTTATTGAGTCACTGAATTCCTAAGATTATCTATAAAATAATCAGTTGTCTTAAAAATATTATATACCAAACACCAAATAAGCAGCAAAACAAGATGTCAGTAAGAAAAACTGATGACAGTTCAACTCAAGATTTTTCAACTCCATGATGGTGTGAAGGCAAAGGCATTGAGTAGAAACTGCAACTTGAATTTTTACATTTCCCTGGGCCGGGGTGTATAATTCGGTGGTGTCTTGAGATGCTGGGTAAAGTCAGGGAGCAGCAGTATACAGTCAGGCAAGAATAGGAGGAACTACTATGTATTATATGTTGATGCTATGCTGTCTGGTAGGCCAAGTATATAAAATGTATTTGTGGGGGGTGACAGATGGCTCAGTAGCTAAAAGCATTTCCCAGGAAAGTCTGCATTTGCTGCTGTGAGACCACATAAAAGTGAAGAATATGGTGGCATGCCAGAAGTCCCAGCACTCCAGAGAGCTGCTCAGAAGCTCACAGACCAGAGAGACAGAATCCACCTCAGCAAGGAGGAAGATGGAACCAACTCAGGCAAGGTAGCTTCCACCTATGTATCATGGCACATGTATGCCTACACACACATTTAATGATAAAACTGTAAAACACACTTAGGCTTTGTTGCAAGGAGGCCGCTTATTTTGCTCCCAGCCGCTTATCCCTAAAATAATCACACAGAAACTGTATTAATTAAATCACTGCTTGACCCATTAGCTC